>CABHPP010149588.1:0-28029 GCA_902168425.1 Peromyscus attwateri
CCTATTGCTGAAGACACCATGCACTTCAGACACAAGACCTGGAGGAACTGAGCAGGATTTGACTTGGAAGCCTTCTGCCTGAGGACTAGCTTTTATGGTATACAAACTTGTAAGGGAGGGAAGCACTGATGATTCTGGGAGAGACGCTACTGATAATTCTATCAGCTGTAATGCCTATGAATCACACAGGTGATGGCCAGCATGGCATGATAACCATGAGGGTGCAATAGTGGCACTCTTATATTGGTGTTAACCAACAGCTCTCCAATTAGACTTAAGGCCCACTCAGCAGGACAGAAATCATACCTGTTACTGGAAACTTAGCCAACTACCCAGGACTAGAGGGGTCATGGATGTTAGAGAAGAACCTATTGCCACCACTTTGCTAAGCTCGCATAATTCCTAACTGCATTCTAAATATTTATTCTTATAACCACAGGTAAGTGTAGTTCTCATCACTCAACAAAGGAACTTCTCCTTACAATAGATGGAAATCATTACAGAAAACCACAACCAGTCAAAAAGCAGAGAACAAGTGATCATGGGTGCTCAGATCCAAGGATGTATCTACAACACAACTTCTGTACCTGCGCAGAGGCAGAGACTGTAAAAGTCAGAAGGCCAAGAAATCTGCTGTGAGACCGTGTTTCCTGGAAATGACAGGGAAGGTACATCCATGATACCACAACAATGTGGCTGCCCAAATAAGACTTGAAGAACTACACCAGCATACATGCCAACATGGAAGGAGAAATCTCAGGAGGCTCCACCCATAGACAAAGAACTACAGGCAACTAGGGAATGCTGATTAAATGGTCTTTCTCACAGATGAGCCCCCAATTGGTTATGGAATATCAAGTGATTAGCTTTGAGATCATATACATATAGGTAACACTACATGGACTGAGCAGGTTATATTTATATATTAGGTGTGTGTGTGTGTGTGTGTGTGTGTGCATAACAGTAACAAAGAAAAAGAGGCCATGATTTTAAGAAGGAGCAAGGCAGTACATGGGAGAGATTGAAGGAAGAAAAGAAAGGAAGAAAATTATATGTTTAATTGAATATATATATATATATATATAAGCTATAAAATATAATAGCTATTGAATATTCTAATAGAATGATTAAAAATGCATACATTAACAAACACACAGGTATAATAAGAATTAGAAATATGTGTTATGACCTAATTGATACTGGTATATCATTAACAAGTTCATGATCACAGACGTACCATGGTTTTGGGGCCAATCTGGTCACCTCTACTCCCCCATTCCTCAACATAAATACACACCCCAAAAAATCCCAACCAACCAACAATGTACTATTTTCTTTTTCTTTTTTTAAAAATGATTTATTTTTATTTTGAGTGCATTGGTGTTTTGCCTGCATGTATGTCTGTGTAAGGGTGTTGGATCCTGGAATTACAGACAGTTGTGAGCTGCCATGTGGGTGCTGGGAATTGAACCTGGTTCCTCTTGGAAGAGCAGTCAGTGCTCTTAACCACTGAGCCATCTCTCTGGGCCCCCAATCTACTATTTTCTCTTCAGAACAGGAAGTATGGGGAAGTCCAAATTATTTGAAAATGCCTTTTCCAGCCAAATACTACTAGATGCCCAGAGGACTAAGAAAGACTCTGACATTCCTTCCCTGTCACCAATACAGAGCCCATCCCAACAAACTGCACCATCTGAGCTTTCATTTACTGCGCATCTATCTCTTCACTTTAAAGGGTCCCAGACCACGCTGCTGGCACAGGGCTTGGCCTAGAAGAAAGAGCTGATCACGGAACAGCTGTCAAATGGAGGAATAGCCTGCGAAAACCACACAGGCCAGAAACAGACTTTTTCTTTTTTACGGAAATGGGGCACACGGTCTTATCTGGCTAATAAACAGTTGCATAGTTTGGAGAATGAGTCTTAGAGTACTGGTGCATCCATTTTCTTGCTAGCCTGAGAACCAGTCCTTGATCTTGGCTGCTACTTGCCCATCCAACTTTGTTTCTGTTTACTTCTGACCCTTCTAAAGCCAGAAGCAGTTCTTATTATGACAGATAAAAGTTAGTACTTCAAGGAATGGACTCAATAAAAATCCTCTTCTGGTATCTAGTAACCTTAAATATTCTCAGTTTTATTGCCTATGGTTCTGCCTACACCCAAAACACAAGAACTACAAGAATATATAAGACCTCATAACAGTTATAGTCATGTTACCGTCTTTCTCTCTCTAGAAACTTGGGAGAAAGGATGAGTGTGAAAAAGCTAGATGGCCCCAAGTTTAAAACATGCATAAATCTGGGCCAGTTACCTTTTTCATTGTTGTTGTTTTTCGAGACAGGAATTCTCTGTGTAGCTTTGCTCCTTTCCTGGAACTCACTTGGTAGCCCAGGCTGGCCTCGAACTCACAGAGATCCGCCTGGCTCTGCCTCCCGAGTGCTGGGATTAAAGGCGTGCGCCACCACCGCCAGGCACCAGTTACCTTTTACAAGTCTTAAGTTTCCCTGTCTGTATCAAAGAACCTCTGCCTTCAAGGATAGTCTCAAAACAAAGTGCCTGAATCCCTGATACAGCACTAACTAGGCTGTCAGTACAAAGGGAAATTCCCATCCTTAGGGACGTACTGTGTCGTGGGAGCCCCTGAGAGGAGAGGTGGTGGCTAGCACTTTTTTAACTTTCACTGACTCAACACATAGAAGATAATAAATAAGGTATGGGGTGGGGGGAGCAAGGATGGGGAAGTAGTTGAAGGATCCACCTGATGGTTTAAATATGCCTTGTCCGTTAAGGCATTTACAAATGGCTACTGAGTCCTAGAAACGCAGCTAGCATGAATTAATTCTTTATGTGTGAAATACCTGATTTATAAGACACTGTGAACAAAAAACCTGCTTAGTAACTTTTTACGATGATAACGTTGAAATGGTAATACTTTAGACATGCTACGTTAAAAACATTATAAAAATTGTTTCGGGGGCGGGGGGAAGGGATGTAGCTCAGTTTGGTAGCTTGCCAACCATGCATGATGCCCAGAGTTTCATCCTCAGCACCTAATAAAATGGATGTGGCAGTCCACAGCGGTAATCTCAGCTGTTGGGACAAAGAGGCAGGAGGATTGCTGCAAGTTTGAGCCCAGTCAGGTCTACACAGCAAGTTTCAGGACACTCAAGGTTGAAAGACAGAAGGGGAAAAAAAGGTGGAAGGGCAAAAACTTATTTTTGAGCCTGGCCTGGCAGAGAATATCTGCAATCTCAGCACTTGGGAGAAAGATGCTTGAGTTCAAGGCCAGCCCGGGCTACTTAAGACCGTTTCTCAAAATAAAGTGGGGGTGCGGGAGCTACTAGTAGTAGCAAAAATTACTTCCCTGTCTCTTTTTACTCTCCCCATCCCCAGGTTCTCCCTATGTAGCCCAGGCTGGCTCCCCATTTCCGATCCACCTGCCTCTGCCTCTCGAGTGCTGGGATTACCAACGAGCTCCGGCCACCACGTCTGGCTTCTTTTAACTTATTTTAAAGGTGCCTACTGTAAAAATTATAATTACGAACACAGATTGCTCACATGAAACTAGCATCGTGCAGTTCTATTGGACAGCGCTGGCGTAGAACAATACCAGACACTCGGCGCAGCACACTGCGGTCGGGATGGGGTACTCCCGACCCCCTTGTTCCGTGAACGAAGTGGGCCGGCCGCCACCGTGCAGCCCAGGTTCGCGGAGACACCGAGCACAGCCTGGCGCGGCCCTGCGGGAAGGGGCGTCCCGGCCTCCGCCGAGCACTCAGGCCAGTGGCCGGAGCCCAGTGCGCCGGCTCCCCACGTCCCGCACCGCCGGGCGCAGCGTCAGGCCTGAGGGAGGCCCGCCCACGCCGCCTAGGCACTTAGGCCCCGCAGGCCTCAGGAGAGCCCGCAGACCCGCCGGCTCGCTCACTCGGAAACCCTGGCTCACCTCAGCTGCCGGTCGTACTTCTGCTCCTTGAGTAGTTTCCCCTGCTGCGCCATTGCCTGCCCGCCCAGCGACCAGCAAAGCCGAGGTAGTAGGCCGCCACCCACTCACTTGCGCGCAGGCGCACTAGGCGCCCGTCGTCGACCACCGCCTTCAGCGCGCCGCCAGTAGGGGGCGCTCCCGCTGCCCTGAGCACGCGTCACCCGGAGGTTGGGTCTAGCGTAGTATGTTTCTCAGTACCTGCAGGAATTGCGGAGAACTCTGTCTTTTAAATCAAGCCGACTTGGATTTAAATCGCTTACTAATTGTGAAAATGGCTCTTTCCCGTTCAAACCGTCAGTGTGTTCACCTGTGCAATGGAAATGCATGGCTCTCCCATTTTTAAAATAAGATTTTGCTTGTTTGAGACATAGTCTCACTATGTAGCCCTGGCTGGCCTGGAACTCACTACAAACCAGACTGGCCTGAACTCACATAGAAGACCTGCATCCCGAGTGCTGGAATTAAATACGTGTGCCACCATGCGGGGCTTGAACTGAGGTTTTAAATACAGAGAGGGTCAGACTCACAAAAAGGTCTTGTACGGACAACTTTCATTATGATTCCTCTGGTTCACCCATTTCTTCTCTCCTGTCACGAGGCAAGCCCACACCTTGAGAACCTGTTTCAAACTACAAAGCCAGTGGCTCCTATCAGTGAGGTAAATGATAAACCTCAGTTCTCTTCTGTGTGAGTTCACAATTCCTGAGGGCCGGCTAATAGAGACAGTACTCCAGCACACTTACCAAGGTGGCTCTCCTACATAGAGAAGCGGCCCTGGTGGGTAGACAGAGGAGCCCCACCCCACTGCTTCCCTCCAAGAATGTTCCCTGTGGTGAAGGGATGGAATGATGTTTTGAACAGGAAGGAATAGTATCATCTCGTAAGAGTTTTCTTATAGCCAGGTGGTGGTGGCACATGCCTTTAATCCTAGCACTCAGGAGGCAGAGGCAGGTGGATCTCTGAGTTCGAGGCCAGCCTGGTCTACAAAGAGTTCCGGAACAGCCAGGGCTACACGGAGAAACCCTGTCCCTAAGGTAACAAATGAGAAGAGGATTGGGAGGTTTACTGCTTGCTGGGGCTGGCTATGAAGACCATGACCAAAGAGAAATGTAAAGCTGCAATTGCTCTGTGGCACAGGATGACTGTCCTGTGGTGGCCAATGCTAAGGAAGGAGTTTATGAGCAAGTTGAAGACAGGATCAAGAGGCTTGGCGACAAGTGGGGACGGAAATAAGGATTCCCTTCCACTGTATCCCCGTCTCTGCTAGGGTTTCCAGGTTAATGATTGCTAGATCCTCTTGCACATCCTGAGATTACCATCCCAGCACCATAAAGAGTGTACATCTTCACACACAATCCCTCCAGCCACGGGCTTGGGGGAAGGGACAGAAGAGGTGGCTCAGTTTGACAGTAATGTTGCAGTACTGATAAATGCACTTCCCCTGGGCACGGCGTCAGGACTGAAGGGAGGGCACACCCTGCCATGACTTCCCTCCCAGCCCCTATGGACCCCAACTGATGGGAGAGAAAGGCATGAGGCTTTCCCAGCTCATTATGTGCGTCTGCTGTCACATTTCCATCTCCAGTTAGACAGGTGAAACATGAGAGATAATAAAATACACCCAGGGAATGTGAGAAGGTCAAAAGTGACAGGTGAAAGTTCACTACATAGCCTCTCAGGCACAAAGGCACCAGGAAAGGGAAGCACACAAATGTGATTGGAGATGAACTCCATGGGAGGGGGGAGGCGGAGTTGTACAGCCTGTGAATGCATGATTGTGAGAAGGAATGTATTGTTGGTATCTGTAAAAAGATACCTCAGAGCATGCATTTCTTACAATCTTTTCATATTTATTTATGAGGGTGTGTGCAAGAATGTCATGGTGCACCCGTGGAGGACAGAGGACAACTTACAGAGGTCACTTCCCTTCTTCTTCCATGCAGGTTCCAGGGATAAGCCCAAGTCCTCCAGTTTGGCAGGAGCCTTTACCTCCTGAGCCATCCTGCTGCCTCTCCTTTAAGAAAAAATTATTATTTAATGTGTGTATGTGTGTGTATTCACATGTGAGTGCATGAAATATGGGCCAGAAATATGGCATTCCCCTGGAGTTGGAGTTACAGGTGGTTATAAACCATCCAGTATGGGTGCTGGGAACTGAACTCAGGTCCTCTGCAGAGCAGCATGCTCTTAACCACTGAGCCTTCTCTCCAACCCTTGAGATATGCCAGTGTTAAAGGAATTGGTGAAAAGGAAATGAAAGAAATCAGGAAGAGGTCTGAAACTTTAGTCACTTAAATTAAAAGATTGAAACAGGCCTTTGCAGAAGCAAGCTTTACCCTGTGTGTGAGGGGGATGGGGTTAAAACATTTGCATAGAGGTTTCACAATGTGGAGGTGATAAAAATATTTTAGTTATTTTTTTGTAAACAAAAGTTTTATAATTTTGACAGAAAAGACTAACGTTTAATGGTTTTTACATGCGCAACCTGCTTTACACACAGAGAATAGTCTTGGAATGGGAGAGGGAAATAGCCCAACTTCAGAACTAGAAACAAATACTCTTGACATTTCTGGCCAGCCCCAATTCAAGTCTGTTATTTCATCCGCCCTTGTTGATCTCTACCCAGAGACACTGGGTCTATAGTTTTAGGGGAAGTTGAAGATAGCCTATGATCTGTGAGCGACCCGCCAAGAAAGAAGAAAGTAGCATACCTTGTGGTGCTTGACCACTAGCCCTCCCTGTCTGCCCTTGTCCACCTTTGCCCTTTTCCACCAGATGCTCATTGTCTGATTCTTGCCTCTCTCCTTAACCTCATAAGCAGCCTGAGGCAACAGTGGGCCTATAACATTCACAGTGATATCCGTCACAACTGGCCCCCACTTAACATTTGCAAAGTGTTTGATAAATGCTTGCTGAATGAAAGGATAAAGGAAAATACTTATACATTTATTTATTTACTTTTATTTATGTGTGTGAGGCTGAGTGAGTTTATGTGCACCACATGAGTGCAGGAACTGCTGGAAGCCGGAAGAGAACATCAGATCCCCTAGGACTGCAGTTACAGAAGCTTGTGAGCCCCTGTGTAGGTGCTAGAAATTGAACCCAGATCCTCTGGAAGAACAGCTAAGTGCTCTTAACCACTTAGCCATCTCTCCAGACCCCACTATATTTTCTACACTTTAAAATATGTTATTGGGGAGCTGGATGTGGTATTGCATGCCTTTAATTCAAGCACTTGGGAGGCAGAGGTAAGCAGATCTTTGTGAGTTCAAGGCCAGCCTGGTCTACATAACAAGTGCCAGTGCTACACAGTGAGACTGTGTCTCAAACAAACGAACATATACATCATAAATAATGGGGTTAGCAAGATGACTTAGCATGTAAAGACACTTAATGCTGAACTTGACAGCTTGAGTTTGATAACTAGGACCCACATGGCAGAAAAAAAAGAACTGAGGGGCTGGAGAGATGGCTCAGTGGTTAAGAACACTGGCTGTTCTTCCAGAGGTCCTGAGTTCAATTCCCAGCACCCATATGGTGGCTCACAACCATCTGTAATGAGATCTGGCTCCCTCTTCTGACCTGCGGGCATACATGCAAACAGAACACTGTATACATAATAAATAAATAAAATTTTTTTTTAAAAGAAGAGCTGAGTCCTGAAAGCTGTCTTCTGACCTATACACATACGCATGGCATCTGGACACACACACACACACACACACACACACACACACACACACACACACACACGTGCTTGCATACACACATACTTACTTTCATTGGCAAGATGGTTCAGCAGGGAAAAGTGCTTTCCAAGCCTTGTGACCTGAAGTGGATCCCCAGAACCAACAGTAGAAGGAGAGAACTGACTCCCAAAAGTTGTCCTCTGACCTCCACATATATGCCATGGCACATGCCCAAAAGCATTCTCACACACATAGTATACACACAATAATAACTCATTTAAAAGGATACTTGGCAATATGTCTATCATTTAACCTGGTAATTTTATTTCTCAACATTTATCCTAAGGAGTCAACACACACACACACACACACACACACACACACACACACACACACACAAGATGAATGAATAAGGATGTTCAGTGCAATGTTATTTGCAGTTTTGAAAACTGGAAGGTATACCAGAGCAATGTATGAAGAGTCAGCATGAAGTTCTCCAAGGCTAATCGAGCAGGGACATGCTTACTTAGGGCAGTGAGTGAAAAGGCTGGTGACGAGGCTGTATATATACTCTTGGTTGTTTATGCATAGTAGAAAAGCCTGACCTGAGAGTCACTACAGTCTTAGCCGTGGTGATGCTTGGGGAGAGATAGCACAGTGATTTCAGTTTTCTTACATGTGTTTTCCTGAGTCTAACAAAGTTTCTGCAGTGGAGACGTGTCTCTGTAATTTGAAAAGAAATGTTTGGGGTTTTAAATTTTCCAACAAACTACGCAAAAGGGGAAAGGGTAGAAATCCTAGAGACAGAGAATTGCATCCTGGGTACCAGAAGTCACAGTTAATATCTCATCTGACCATCTTTTGGCCTACTAGGCTCTCTATTCCTGTATTATAAAATAATAAATAAAGAAAATGTAAATTCAGACTCAAAGAGGTGAAGCTATTTGCTCCAGGTCACAAAGCCTGTGCTCCTGGGAGCATAAACAACATCTGCTGGGTTTATCTGTGCCCTACAATCCAAGCCCATTACTTCACACCATATATATGTGTATATATATATATATATATATATACACACACACACACACACCACTCATACATTATTGGGACTGTATGTGATGTGTGTGTGTGTGTGTGTGTGTGTGTGTGTGTGTGTGTGTGTGTGTTGCTATGGATCAAATCCAAGAAATTCTTTTTAGTACTAAAAGTAAAGACTCAAGGCTGGCCCACAAGCCCTGTATATAGCGAAGAGTGAGATGGAGGCATTATTCTGCATCTTGGCGCAGCATTGGGCATCTGTTGTTTCAATGTATGTCCACAGAGATCCCTGGAAGATGGGCGAGGCCAGGGCAACCCTGTCACTCTCTTCTAGAGTAAAAACACTGTACTTTGGAGAAGGGAAGTGAGATCTGGTGTGTGATAAGTGAGGCATGGCTTTTCAAGATGACCACACTCTCTTAATTCAACCCTTTCTCATATTCCCACATCCTTTATCCCCTGCACCATAAATAGTGAAAACCAGAAGCCATCGCTGTCTTTGAGACCAAAGAGTAAACTCTCAAACAGGGAAACCAATTCGGCTTTAAAGAGAGCATGTAACTGAAACTGGAGGCGTCTGAATGGGGCACAGTCTCCCCCAGGCTGACCTGAGTGGGCTGCAGGGGCCACTGGGCCTTCACTTGAAAAGGCAGATGTCATTGGATCTTCGTACTTGTCTAAATTCCCAGAACTAGGGGCAAATTCCTGAGAATGACTTGCAGGAGAGAAAGCATTTTTCACTTGGTGTAGTACGCTGTGTGTACTCTAATCCTTGTAAGTGCAAAGGACTAGTTAGTAAAGTAACTTTCCACCTGCATTTTGTATCCTCCTCACCCTTCCCATCTCCAGTCTCCTCCCTCGAATCTATACAACATTCTCCCTTGCTTTCCTTCACCCCTTGCATGTGTCTATACAAATGAGAAACAAATGTAGAATCCACTTCCTCTCCTTGCTGTGATTTTAAGGGCTTGAATGAGGAACCCAACAGCCTGGATTTTCATCTTTGCGCTGTCATTCACTGTGAACTTTTGGCCCATCACTCAGCCTCTCTGAGCTTTGCTATGCTCATCTGTAAAGTGGAGCAAAAAAGTCTCCCCTGGGTTACTATCCGGTGGTCCTGGATGCATATCGATGTGAAGCATCCCAGTTTTGTTCATTTTTTAACATTTATTTTATTTATGTGTACAAGCGTTTTGCCTGCATGTATGTTTGTGTACCACTTGTATGCCTCATGCCCGAGGAAGGGAGAAGAGGGCATCAGATCCCCTTGGAACTGGAGTTGCAGGCTGTTGTGAGCTGCCGTGTGAGTGCGAGGGATCAGACCCGGGTTCTTTGCAAGAGCCACAAAGTGCTCTTAACCACTGACATTTCTCTAGCCCTGCCCCCGCCCCCCATTTTATTCTTTCTAAAGACTATTTTATCTCATTTCCTATTATGTGTATGAATAGTTTACCTTCAAATATGTGTGTGTATACACTTGCATGCCTGGTGCCTGTAAAGGTCAGAAGAGGGTGTTGGATCACCTGGAATGTGAGGTAGAGACAGTTGTGGGTTCTGGGAACTTGTTGTCTTCTGCAAGCACAGCAAGTGCTCTTAACCACTGAGCCATCCAGCCACCCAACTTCATTCTTTAAGTATTATAAATACATATAGAAAAGGCCTCAACTGCTGTGAAGTGGAGGGGTCAATAGAGTCTGTACCATCCACAGATCCTGAAGGGCATTGTAAGTCTTTCAGAGGAAGGGTATCTGGTCACTTTAGGAGACAGGATGCTATACCTCCACTGGAGGCCACTGTCTTGCCAATCTGTAGGTGGTGTCTCTGGCTTGGCGATCTAGAGCTTCAATAATGTTGAAATTGCCTGGTGTGGTGGCGCACACCTTTAACCCTAGCACTCAGGAGGCAGAGGCAGGCGGATCTCTTGAGTTCAAGTCTAGCCTGGTCTACAGAGCCAGTTCTAGGACAGCCAGGGCTACACGGAGAAACCCTGTCTCAAACAAAAAAACAAACAAATATTAATGGACTCTCTATGGTTGCTGATCTTGGAGACACCCCCCCCTGCCCCCCCCCCCCCCTTCCATCTGGAACATGAGTCTTCGACCCCTACCCTGAGGTCAGATCAAATCTGTACTGAGAGCCCCTTCCTGCTCTTGGATTAAAGCAGGGCAACTTTACAGAACTAGCAAATCACTGAAGTCAGCCCAGCTAACTAGCTATCCATCAATGAAACATCTTTATCTGAGGAACTGGAAGAAGAAATTGAGACAGTGTCAGACATGTAGGGGGGCCAGGTAGATGAGTTCTCAGACGATATACTTCCCAAGGTCAACCAAGAGCAGAAACTAGAGTAGTATCCCCTGGTCAACATCTGACCAGCAGAGAGATTCTACAAATGGTTCATCAGTTCCTCTTGGGCATAGGGCCCTGGGTACGACTATTTGCCTGTCCTTCCATCCACCCATCTGTTTATCTTCCCCATACTGCCTGCTGAGGCCTAGCCAGAAACAAGTCCTATCTTTGGCACAAGGCCACACACTAAGATGAATCAGATTGGACCTACTGGAGTCCGTGGGTGGAAGACAGAAGACATACCAGGAGGAGGGCACAGCAAGGACCAGGGCTGGAGGGTGAGGAAATGTTGGGCCAAGGCAGGCATTCAGGTACCTGACAACAAAGGGGCGGGCCTAAATGCCCAGCAGGTGCATGGATGGCTATGGAGAGGCAAAGACAGGAGGCACAAACGGCAGACTTTAGAAACATGGGCAGAAAGTCCCTGAAGGAAGGAAGCTACAGAGAATAAGAGGGAGGCTGGGAGGCAGGACTTCATACTTGATTCTATCATAATGTCTTCAGGGGGTCTAGCTTCCTCCCAGGCCACTGGCTGATGCCTTCAGCTTCTACTTCAGGGCTCTAATTGCCCTTGGGCCAAGGGTTTGAGGACTGCCAATCCTGTGCCTATCCCTCACATCTACTCCAAGGTGCCTAGACCTTCATATCCTCAGGATCCCCTTGTCCTCATAGGATCTGAAATGAGACACGCTGAGAATAAACCCCTGGTGCTCTAGCTAGATGACCTTGGGTGAGTCATCCCCCACTATCCCTACCTCAGTCCCCTACTCTGTTATATAGCGGCGGTGTAAGCACTGTGGCTTGTAGAGGTGTCTGTATCACAGGAAGGACCTAAAGCTTGACACAGCCCCCACCATAGCATCTGGAAAACAGGTCCAATCTTCAGTTCTGGACACTTGCTGGTCAGTGCAACATTCTTTTCCACTCCAGGGGATTGGGGGGGGGGGGCAAACCCCAGGTGCTGACTGCTCAGGGACAAGCCTGGGGTGGAGGATGCAACGTGAAGTCCTGTAGTCCTCAGCATGGATGGTATCTCCTTTCCCAGAGTTCATACACGTGCTGGCAGTAAGGGAAGAGGGTGGTGGGGACTCAGCCGATAAGAAATGAGGAATAGGCTTATCTCTTCTTGACCTCCTACCTCGACTTGGGACTTCACCGGCCAGCGAGCGGGTGGGGGCAGGGCAGGACCAGCCTCTCCTGCATTGTTGGGGGGTGGGGGGCGGGTCCCTGGGGAACCGCTCCTCCCGCCTGCCGCCACTTTAAGAGGCTGCTCCACCGCAGCAAGCGGGGCCGGAGCCACAGACGGAGCGAGCGGACGGAGCGGATCCGGCAGGTACACCGCCGCGGGGACAGCAGCGGCATGACCGGCCACCACTGTTGGGGCTACGGCCAGGACGACGGTAGGCGCAGACCCCTGGTTCTCACCCAGCTGGGCTCGCTGCAACCCGCGCTTCCGACCAGGTTTTCGGAACCCTCAAGCCCCACGCTCCAGAACCCACCCGGACCTCTCTCTTGTACAGTCCCCAGAACCCGACCCCTGCCTTGCTTCCTCTGACCTGGCGCAAAGTCCGCGCTGCGCCCCGGGCCCGCCAGCGAACCACTGGATTGCTGAGCGCGCCCTGCCGCCGCCTCCGCGCAGCGCGGGACTGCAGCGCTGGCTCCCACCCGGCCCCACACTCTCTCTCCCCCGGCGTGCGCAGCGTTTGCAGGTGGCTCAGGGCGACGGGGGCGGGGGTGGTGGTGGCCGCGTCGCAGCGCTATGCGCGGGTGTCTTTGCGGGGAGCGCGCACAGCGGGTATGCAGGGACCTCCCGGGAACTGGGCTCTGTGTCCCCGCGAGAGAGTTTCCGCTGGAGTGTCCGAGCTGCGGTGCAGGCTGGTACGCGAGGAAAGAGGGAGGGCACTTGGGGACACACGGGAACGTCTGGGTGTCTATACCGGGTAGAGTGTTTCAGCGCGTCTTAAATGAGTGAGGCCATGGCTACCGGGTCTAGCCAGGAGGACCGCTCCTCTATTCTGCCTCAGTTTCCTTAGCATGAAGAGGGAGGATGGAAGAGGCTAGTGAGCCAGACAGTTTGAGTGTGGGTCTGGGGCAGGTCAGCTCCCTTTGGGTGTGTTTCTTGCCAAAAAGAGACAGGGTGTGGGTCAAGCAAAGGCTTCTCCATTTCCCAGAGAAGGCTGATCACCCAGGATCGTGGCTGTCAGGAAGGGAACCCAGGCAGGGCAAGTGGAGCGCGGAGCAAGTGCTGGAGGGGGTACTATTCCTCCGGCTCCGCTTTTTCCAGGGATAGTCACTTTGTGTGAGAGAGTGAACGTCCTGGACTATTGTCTGGGTTAGGAAGTTGCAACTGACCAGAGGGGATCCCGTAGTTGCTGCCGTTCTGTCCTCTTTGGGACCCCCCAAAAACAAAGGATCATGTTTTGGCAGGGGAACCTCAGATTTGGACATACTAGACTGGACAGAGACATTCAGGGTAAAAGAAGGTGATAGAGACAGGCAGAGATGGAGAGAGAGGCGGAGAAAAGCCAGGTTGATAAAAGACCATCTTCTCCCCTGCATGCATTGGATCTGCTTTTAAGTGCCCTCCCCCCCCACCACCACCCCCGTAGTCCCAGTGCCCTGTTCCTAACCTTCCTGCTAGCCCTGTCCTCTAGCTCTGTGCCTCGAGCATCCTGGACAGCTTGTTATCTTCACGTACCTACCCCTCACCCACTCAGACCTGGGCGGTCCAGCTCAGGGGAGGGAAGGACAGAGGACAGAGGTGCCCAAATGCGGCAGCGCTCACAGGGCTTCAAAAATAACCCAGTAGGGCTGGGCTACCATTCTGAGTCATCCATTGGGGACACAGCTCTGTCGGCACCTGCTGCTGTTTTCTCGGGAAAACTTAAGAAGCCAAAAAGGGGGAGAAGCACCAGCCGGCAGTAGCTCTAAAAATAGGCTGCATCTCAGGATGTTCCCCAGGGAGATGCTGAGCCTCCCCACTGCAGATGGAGCCTCTGGGAGGCAGGTGGTGGGTGCCTGTGGGTGTGCATGCAGGTGTGTGTGCGTGTGTGTGTGTGTGTGTGTGTGTGTGTGTGCACTCTTGGGTGTATGTGTGCATGGGTATGTGTTCTGCTGTGGTCCTTTCACTGGGATTCCAATAGGAGGTGTTTATGTATGAGGATGCATATATGTATGTGTCAGATGTAATCAGCAGGGCTGGTGGGCAGGGAGAGCTCGGACTTTCTTGACCTGGTGAGTTCAGGTCACTGCATATTTCATGCATACATGCATGTACATAGGAGGATCTATATGGACCTGTCAGCATATGTTTGGGGAAGGCAAGAAGAGGCAGTCCATGCATATACTACGTGTTTCTACCAGTGCAAGTGTGCATGTGTGAGCATGCATGACTGACCCTCATTTTCTCATCTATGGCATGAGCATCATGCTGGTTTCTACCTCATAAAGTTGTGGTTGTAAGGAGAAAACATGTCACCTACGGAAAGCCAGGTTGATCTGAGTTTTTCTTCCAAGTGCCAAGTTTGCACTAAGTTCCTCAGGGTACAGGAAGAGGCTAAATTTCTGATCGGGTCAGGTAGAGTAGAGTGACTTCAGATCCCCAAGGGCCTCCCTGAGTGTTTGCTGGGGGTTGGGTGGGTTTACTATCTGAAATCACCTCTGGGTTGTGACTGGGTTATGTTCCCTGCCCTCCAGTGCTTCTCTGGGCTCCTATCAGTGCCAGGGAAAGGAATGGGAGGGATTTGGAGGCTGATTCCCAGACAAGGAAATGGAAAGTGAATCAAGAAGTGGCAGAGGCGGGATTAGAACTCAGGGCTTGTGTCCCTCCCCACCCTCAGAGCGACCCTCAGCCCACAGTTTGGCTGGCCCGAGTCCGTGACCCTTCCCTACCTACCTATAGGCCCTTCAAGCTGGCACAAGCTGTATCCCATTGCCCAGGGAGATCGTCAGTCACCCATCAACATCGTATCCAGCCAGGCTGTATATTCACCCAGCCTGCAGCCACTGGAGCTTTTCTACGAGGCCTGCATGTCCCTCAGCATCACCAACAATGGGCACTCTGTCCAGGTGGACTTCAATGACAGCGATGACAAAACTGGTAAGTGGCCTCGTCCTCTTCATGCCCTCACCGTGGGTGGGGCAATCTTAGGAGGGGCAGTTTGCTATGGTAGGGAATCTAAACTCTACCTCTTACCTGCTGTGGTGAAGCCCAGAGTTCAGTCCCAGTCTCTCATTGCATAAAATGGAGCGATAGTATTCTCTAGGGTCATGGAGGGGGCAGTGAAAAAACCCCGATGTGATGATTGTAGTCCTGCATAAAACAGATGCTCAAGAAATGTTAACTCCCTTCCTCTCCTTCCTCTCCTTCCATTCAGAGCTCCAAATCATGTTTGTCTTCACTCCCAGCCTCTCACTGACCTGCTTGTGGCCTAGGGCCAAGCCCTCTTCCTTGTGATCAGGCCAGGCTCCCAAAGGAAGAGGAGGGGATTGAGGTGTTCTGTGTGCCAGGCTACATGCTAGAACTCAGGCAGCCTCAGACGGGTGGTGGTGGTGCATGCCTTTAATCTCAGCCCTTGGGAGACAGAGGCAGGCAGATCTCTGAGTTTGAGACCAGCTTGGTCCACTACAGAGTGAGTTTCAGGACAGCCAGGGATACACGGAGAAACCCCGTCTCCAATAAAAACAAAAAAGAAAGAATGAATGAATTCAGGTCACTTCTCATTATTTAGTCTTACCAAGAACCCATTGCCACAGCTGAGGCTCAGTGGTAAGAGCACTTACCCAGCATGCACCAGGCCTTGGTTCAACACATCTGGGGCTGGGCATACAGCTCAGTTGGTACAGTGCTTGCCTAGAACGCACAAGGCCCTGGGTTTGAACCCCTGCATCTCAGTGGCACACACTTGTTATACTAGAACTCTGGAGCTGGAGGCAGGAGGATAGAAGTTCAAGATTATCCTTGGCTACATAGTGAGTTCAAGGCCAGCCTGGGCTAGTGACCCAGTCTAAAACACCCTCCCCCACATCAGATGGGTTATCCGAATGCTTAGTAAGCCTCCGTCCTTGCTTCAGAAGGGAGAAAGCCTAGGAGACCTCCAGGAGCAGAAGGCAAAGAACCCCTTCATATCAACCCTAGAAACAGCCTCACACAGAGCCCCCGGCACAGGACAAGGGGTCAAGATGACCGTTTATGGAGGAGCAGTTTGTAGTCCAGATCATACCTGCTCCAGCTTTATAGGTCTGTCCAACTCATCCATGATCCTCAAGGTCCTCACCATCATGGACCAGAGTGAGGCCTGCAGGAAATTCTGCCAGTGCCTTCCTAGGCCTCTTTGCCTTAGGACTAGAGTCCAATATTTCAAGATAAGTTCCCTGGCAGAGGCCTTAAGAATATTCTGTAGCGAAGAAATTTTGTTCTCATCCCAAGGTCTCTGAGGGAGAGAGTGGGGTAAGAAGAGAACCTGTTAGGGGTTTTTTAAATATAAGGAAATATTGTTTTTTTGTTTTGTTTTGTTTGGTTTTACGTCTCCCTACCCCCTACTCAATGAAAGCACTCAAGAGACTTTATCTGTCAAAGAGAAAATCAAGAGAAAAGAAAGCCCCACCTTTCATAGAAAGAGAGACATTAGTTGCTTAGCTCTAAGTTCCTTGGGAGGATAGTAAAAAAAAAAAGAAAAGAAAGGAACTCAGTTATAGTTTTTCCTGCAGAAGTAAGCCTAGCAGAGCCTTAGAAAAGAGAGACAACATATTACCCTGTTTTGAACTCTAAGAAAAGTCTTTTATCCAGAACCTTAGAAAGGCAACATGGGACTTAGATGATCCTGGGTGACAGTTTATGGAGGAGCAGTCTTCATGGCTGTCCCTTTGAACAGCCTTCAAAGGTTCAACTCAAACATGCCTCTTTGCCTTAGGACCAGAGTCCAGGCTTCAGAGATAAATTCCTAGGTAGAGACCGTAGGCAACAGTCTTTAGTGAGTATTTGTATAACTGGTCTGAAGGCTCACATGAGAGACCTGGCTGGGGCTCCACTTCCCTGTCAGGCCTAAGGAGCCAGGGAGCCAGTGGAAAGAGGAAAACAGATGGGACTCGGCCACCACCCATTGTAGGTTACTCTGGAGGTCAAGTGGGCTGATATCCACAGAGCACCAAAATACATAGAGAGTTCAGAGTGAACAGGGTATCTGCAACTAGATAGAGTGAGAAGGAGATGCCCCTCTGGCACCATCCTGTAGGTTGCTAGGAGAGGAACACTACAGATGGACCCAGAAGTCTCCCAACCACAGACAGCCTAGGATTCTGTGGAGAGCCACCCAGCCCTGACTCTTTTTTTTTCAACCTGTACTATGGCCCTAGACGGCCTGTTTCTGAAACAAGGCAGGGCAGCAGAGATGGGCCTCTGGATTTTGTCCTGATCACCCATCATGAAGGGGCCTGGTAGAACTCTGAGCTTAGAGCTGTCACTTGATCTAGGAGCTCACATTCAGGCCTAGCTAGGGCCTCTCTACCAACAGATCTCTTTTCAGCTGGAAATTCTATCGGTCTCAAGAGGCCTTCTGGGTAGCCCTAGATCACCAGCTACCAAGGTGAGAACGTCACAAAATCAGCATGGCCGGGGCCCTCCAAAGAGGCCATTTGTATGGGGGATGTCCCTGGGAGGCCCTGAGACTGTCTCAGGGGCTGGCCTCCTGTTCCAAGGCAATACCATGATCTGGCAAGGGGCCAGCTTGTGGGGAAGCCATGCGACCTGGTTAGTGGTCAGGAGTTTGGGACACAGAAGCTATGGGCTTGCACTGTAGCTCAGCGCCTCGCTTTGTAATCTTGCCCCATTTTCCTTCTTTATAAAATAGGACCCGCCAGGCACAGTGACATTCTCCTGGAATGCCAGTACTCAGAGGCAGAGGCAAGCTGATTTCTGTGAGTTCAAAGCCAGTCTAATCTACATAGTGAGTTATAGGCCAGCTGGAGCTACACAGTGAGACCTTGTCTCAAAAATAAATAAATAAATAAATAAATAAATAAATAAATAAATAAATAATAAAAGTAAGATAAAATTCATCCAAAAATAAATTCTGTCCCTCCTGAGCTACTAAGATAGCAGACAAAATAATTGTTCCAACTCAGCCTTGGGTCTGGGCTCCAGACATGGGAGGCCTATTGTTAGTTGGAACAAAGAATCTGAGAGGCAGGAGCCCAGGCTACAGGAAATCTGGCAGGAGCTGGGAGGAGGGACCGGTGCAAATCCCCCTTCTATCAGAACAGCTACCCAGTAGGCTGTCATGCCTTCTGCCTTGACCCAGACTGGGGGTCAGACTGTAGGAATTGGTGGGACAGACCCATGTCCTATCCAGCAGGTTTTCCACATGAAAACTATAGCCCCTAACCAGGCTTGGTGGTATAGGCCTGTAACCTTAGCTACTCTGGAGGCTGAGGCAGGACAATAATAAGTTCAAATTGAGCCTAGAAACTTAGCAAGACTCTATGTCAAAATAATAATAATAAAAAAAGTCCCAAAAGGGTCAGAGATATAGCTCAGTGGTAGGTAGAGTGTTTGCCTAGCATATTTGAGGCCCTAGGTTCAATCTCCAACATGGTCAAAATAGATAAAGTATGGAGCCCTTGGTTGGAGATGTAGCTCATCCATAAAGTGCTTCTCTAACATGCATACATGCATAAAGCCCTGAGTTTGATCCTCAACGTCACAAACACACACACACACACACACACACACACACACACACACACACAATCCCTATGTGGACTGCCTGGGTCCTGGTACTACCACTCACCAAGTTGAGTGTTCTCCCATATGGACTGCCACATCCCAATTCTACCCACAGTGGTGACTGGGGGACCCCTGGAAGGGCCCTATCGTCTCAAGCAGCTCCACTTCCACTGGGGCAAGAAGCATGATGTGGGCTCAGAGCACACGGTGGATGGCAAGTCCTTCCCCAGTGAGGTGAGGTCTTTTTTGCTGCATCTCTCTGCTACCTGAGGAAGGGGGGTGTATGGGACAGTGTGGGGCTCAAGGATGCCTGGGGCAAGGGCTCTGGAGAGCATGTGTAAGTGCACCTATGGCTTTTGGGAGAGACCCCCTTCCCATCTGCATGCTGTCCACATTCCTGAACACATCTTGGAGTTTTAGGAAGGACCCAGACTGGGATGGATGCTACCTTTGTTCTCTGGGGCTCCCTAGGATCCTGAGATTAGGAGGCTTGCAGCCCCACCTCTTTCAGAGGGAGCAAGGGGAGACTGATTTCATGCCTCTGCTGCTTCTGGAGGCGCTCAGCCCTGCCTGGCCTGGCTTATTTTTGCCTCTCCAGCTACATCTGGTTCACTGGAATGCCAAGAAGTACAGCACTTTCGGGGAGGCAGCTGCAGCCCCTGATGGCCTGGCTGTGGTTGGTGTCTTCCTGGAGGTAGGTGGTGGATTCCCAGGGCAGGGAAGGGTATGGGAGGCTCATGTGCCCTTAGTTTTAGAATGAAGGCAGTGGAGGCTCATACTGTCCTCTCCCTGACAGACAGGAGATGAGCACCCCAGCATGAACCGCCTGACAGATGCACTCTACATGGTTCGGTTTAAGGTGAGACCAGGGGTTGCTATTCCTTTCTAGAGTGGCCAGCTGGGGAGAGAGGATGGGTGAGACTGGCTCATGGAGTGGCCCACTCACTTTTGCACTCTGGCAGCACCTCTGGCTGAGACCCAGGATGAGGGTCCTCTTCACCACCCATGGGTGCCTGGCATACAACCTGGTAGGGTATGTGTAAAGTACTGATCATATGGATGGTGGTCTGCTGCATAGCCCCAGCGAGGGCATCCAAAGGCATGGGTATGAAAATGATGACTAGAGAGCCCCCAAAGCCACAGCTTTTACATGTAAGCAAACGAGAGGGCCTGGCCCTGGCTGGGAGGTGGCATTTGGGGTCACAGACATTTGCCCACAATTTGCATCATCATGTCAAAGGACAGGCCCAAATCCTGCTGACAGCAACAAGCAAGGAAGCTGCTGGGCTGATCTCGGTAGGAGCTCTGTGTTAATTCCTGGGTTCCCATCCTGCCCAGGATACCAAGGCTCAGTTCAACTACTTCAACCCCAAGTGCCTCCTGCCCACCAGCCGGCACTACTGGACCTATCCTGGCTCTCTGACCACACCCCCGCTCAGCGAGAGTGTTACTTGGATTGTGCTCCGGGAGCCCATCAGAATTTCTGAGAGGCAGGTGAGTTCTCCCAGAGTTCCAGGAGTAAGAGCAATCAGATTTCAGCCATGGCAGGGTAACTTCCAACCAGCAGGATATGGTCTGGGCCCTCCCATTTGACCCCCATCTTTGACTACTAAACCAAAGATTCTTTGATTGATGTAAGCTTGGTTGCTAGTCCCGAGGTCCCAGTCATGGCGAGAAGGGAAGAGGCCTGATCCTGGGATCACTCTTAGTGTGTTGCAGTCAGGAAGTTGCAATTGCCCAAATGCCTCAGCTAGACAGGACTGGAACTAGCCTTCTAGTTCCATGTTCAGGGGCCCATCGGGAACAGACAACTGAGGGCAGGGAGAGTGGAGCCACACAGGAGAAACAGAGGGGTAGAGCTCCCTGAGCAGCATCTGGGACTACAGAGGAAAAGAGCGCCCATCCCTGCCCTGACCATCCTGTTTGTCTTAAGATGGAGAAATTTCGGAGCTTGCTTTTCACCTCAGAGGATGATGAGAGGATCCACATGGTGAACAACTTCCGGCCACCACAGCCTCTGAAGGGCCGAGTGGTCAAAGCATCCTTCCAGGCCTGAGCTTCCCACCTGCCCAGCCAGCCACTGGGGCACCATCTTCCCAAGGGCTTCCATGTCAGCGGACACCAAACCATCTGAGGCTCGCTCCCTGAGGGTGCTCTGGGCCCTCCTTCAGCTGGCTCGCTCCTTAGCCACATTGGAGGGTTCTTGATGAGACTCTTGAGTTGGGGGTACCCTTCTGCTGCTCTGGGGGTTGAAAGAACAGGAACTGAGCAGGGGTCCAAGCCTGGGCTGCCTCTGCTCCCCAAGACCCAAAGACCCCTGGGAACTTCCTCTTGTCTTCCCTGCTGGCTGTGTCGGCAGCCCCAACTGGAGCTCACACTGTGATGGCCAAGACACAGCTCTCTGGGGTAGGCAGCTGTCTCTGCCATAAAGACTCAAGCAATAATTAGAGGTGGGCAGAGCTGCCCACTCTGCATTACCTCTTTTGCAGGCCTCTGCCATACATGCACCTCACTGCCAGGCCATTGAAATAGCACCCAGATGCTGGAGGTGATGTGGCCTCCTCCAGCCACCTGCTGCCACGGGCAGGCCCTGGCTATAGCTTATATACTATCTCCCTTTGTCCTTACCCAGCCACCAAAGCCACCTACATAACAACCCATTCATGTACTAACAAATAAATTCATTTATTCATGGAACAAAGTCCACCTGAGTATCTATGTTCTGTCCGGTGCTGCCCTGGGCTGTGGGAAGCCAATGGTAGTGAGTCAAGGAGGGACTGGCCCTGAGCAGTAGCTGTGGGAGCAGAAGGAAGGAGAGGCTCTCTCTTTGGGTGAAGAAATGTAATTCTAGCCAGTGTTCCAAGGCAGAAAGGAGGAACAGCATAGTTGAGTTATGAGGACAGAGCAGGTGTGAAGTTCCCAGGTGAGAGCCTAATGTATCTGTAGGGCTGATCCATAGGGCAAGGGTTTGCGGGGAGGGAGGGTCTGGACTACGGAGGAGCCATCAGCAGCGACAGGTGTACAAATGGAACAGATTCCCATAGCGTGAGTGGCCAGTAGCAAGGAGAAAGAGAACAGCAGAGGACAGGTGAGAAAGAAGAGATCAGAGAATGCCCCCAGAGGGCGGGACAGAATCCTAAGAGAAACTGATTGTGTTAGTTGCCCATATTTGCCAGGCCTGGGAGGAAAATTTAAGGTGGCACAAAATCTAGGCCTAAACTTTGTATTTTCCAAAACCTGAAGATGAGTGTCCCCTTAAATTTACACCAGAAGTACTTCCTTCTCTTCCAGTCCCAGACCAGGGAGTTCCTGTGGCTGCTCACATTGGGGTTTAGAGTCTCAGTGAACATTGCGACCCACTGAGGCAGCTGGACAGGCAGCAGACAGTGGAAGGACCGAGGAATAAAGGGCTGGGGACACGGGATAGTGACCCGTGCAGCAAAAGTGCATGTTTGGCCACAGGGAGGGAGGGACAGCTGGGGTGGGGGCACCTTGGGGAGAAGGATACTGGCTAATGGCAGGGCACCTGTTCTCGACATCCCTAGCTCTCGTCACTTTCATTATACTAGACAGGCACTTCTGGTCCCAGGGTACCTCTGGGCCTGGGGCCTCTAACTTTGAGTTCTGGAAGGCTAGAAGGGAGCTTGCCAGGCTTGGTGGGGTAGGCGTGGAGTCCCAGCAACTTCAGAGGCTGAAGCAGAAGAGGGAGTTCAAGATCTGCCTGGACAGCAGACTCAGAGGCAGTCTGGCAACCCAGGAGACTGTCTCAAAATAGAAAGCAAAAGGAGGAGAGAGGGCCCCCAGCTACCATCCCTCTCTGAGGAGCTATAGGCAGTTGTTGGCTGGTGAGAGAGGGAGTCACTCTTCTTTGGGGATGTGGTCACTGATAGGTTGCTTATGATCCAGTGATGGCTCTACATCCAGTCTCATGCGGTCAACATTAATGGGACTTGGTGGGCTATTAATAAAAGTGATATGAAGTTGGGAGTGAGATGGACTGGTGGGTCCCAGGGGGAACTGGAGGGAGGTAGTAGGAGGTGGATAAGCTCAAAATACATTGTATACGTGTATGACATTTCCAGAGAATAAATAAAAAATAAAAGTAAAAACAGGGCTGGAGGTGTAGCTTAGATATAGCACTTACCTAGCATGCAGGAGGCCCTAGGGTTAGTCCACAATACTATAAAAAGAAAGAGAGAAGGAGAGAGGGGAAGAAGACAGGGAGAAAGGGAGGAACAGAGAGCAGAAAGAAAAAGAAGAGTGGAATTTACTCTGTTGCACCTCCTCTTCCCAAGCTCAGGGCACATCCGCCTCCGGCAGGGGGCGGGGGTGGGAGGACAGGAAAGAGGGGGCCCTCGGTAGTCGCTGCCTGACACAGGGCCAGGCACAGCTGTGCCCCCGACTTCAGGCTGGCTTCTTTCTCCGGGTTTCAGGAGCCAAGGGTATGTATGTGGGTGCCTGGAGACACCTTTTCCCCAGTTAGGGGCAGGTGGCTTTGGCAAAGGGGAAGTAAAGCTAATAATACGAACTGTTAGAAAGGGCCTGGAGCACAGGTCCAGCCCCCTCCCTACTGTCTGAGAATTACCATTACCCTCATTTTATAGCTGAGGTTATGAAGACAGTGGCAGAGCACTGGAGATCTGTCTGACCTATCTCTTGCTATACACCAGGGCATCTGGATGTAAGGAGGCATGCTGGTGGCCTTCTGGAGGTGGCAGGACAGCTGAATTCTGATGGGTGTGCCTGAGACCTTGTCCAGCCCTTCTGGGGATTGTGGCACCTCAGGCCTGGCACTCTGAAGAACTTGGAAAATTGGAGCTGGTTTTGTAATTATCCCAAGGCTGCCAAGAATTCTCACTCGAGTCCTTTCTCTTAATTCATTTTTCAAATTTAAAACTATTTAAAAACCCAATGTGGCCTCCTTATGTTATAATCACAGCCTAAAATCTGACCCTTTTATATCCAAATGGGATGGCCCAGCTGGATCCCAAATGCCTCCAGCAAACCTGGCCTCCAGGGACCTATTACTAGGTCTTGACTCTTCATCCAGAACAAGATCCTTGGTGCATTTCAAGGATACAAGACAAGGTAGGTTCTGCTTGCTCACAAGAGCCAGAGAGGCCTTTCCTGGATGGTCAGGGTGGGCCTCAGAGACACAGGCCCATGTAGGGCACAGGCATAATTGAATCTGTGTCCAGACTAGGGCCACAGGCTTCCTTCCCTAATATCTCATAGAGGAACCAAGTCCAGGACCCCAAAGCAGGTATACATACATGAAGCTAACATCTCCTGGAGCTCTTGTTACAAAGAACTTTCTCCCAATATTATGGTTGCTACTACAGCTGCTGTTGCAGAAACCTGGGAATATGCCCTATGGACTGAGCTGGCAGTGGACCTGCACCCCTAGGATGCTCCTGTCAGGTGAGGTGGCCAGGAACCTGGAAGGGACCAGAGCTGGTTGCTGGGTTGGCAGGGGCTGAAGTAGCAGAGGCCCTTCAATTGTAGCTGGAGTTGGCCAAGGACAGAGAGGAAGGTCAGACAACAAAACCTGGACATCTTGGGGACCTTGTAACACCCATGGGTCTCAGCACCAACTCTGAGGCTGCCCTCAAACACAGAATGTACTACTGATTGTCACAAGTCAGGGAGAAGGGGAGTAGGGTGACTCTGAGCATGAAACATTCTGGCACAGCAGGGCTTGGGGAGGGCATTTGTCCCTTTGGAGCACAAACCCTGGGGCAGACATTGCAGAACATGTCGCTCAAGCTCTCTGAAGCTTGTTTCCTCCTCTGTAAAATTGAAATGACATAATGTGAGCCACATTTGTAGTTTCAAATTTTCCTATAACTACATAAAAATGTAACGGGAAATGGTCTTTTGTTTCAGTGCAGGATATTGAACCTAGTAATTCAAGCATGCTAATCACATGTCAAACAAGTCATTTTAATAATAAAGTTTAGAGTTGGAGGTGTAGGTCAGTAGTAGAACAATTGCCCAGTTACCTAGAGCCCTGGGTTTAATTCTCACCACTGCAAAGAAAATACAAATATAGTTTATTTTAACTTAAACTCAATCCCAAACAGACCCATTTTTATGTATCATCAACATAAACTATTATTGAGATGCCTTACATTATTTTCCATACTAACCTTTGGAATCTGGTGTGTTTTACACTTCTGGACTTTCTCTATTTGAAGGAGCTGTATTTCAAGTGCTCAAGAGCCACACGTGGCCACCAGTGGGGATTGTATTAGATGGTGCAGTCCTAAACATGTCACTCATCCCAGGGCTATCTGCTGGCACAGTTTCTGGGAAGGCTCTCTAGGCCTGCAACCAGACAAAGTGGTAGCAGGAAGGAATCAGACCTGCTCTGGGGTTTTGTCCTCTTCTCAAGAGCAGCCTTTTGTCATTTAATGTCCAGTTGTCTCCCGTGTCAGGCCTGCCTCATCTAGGAAACATCTCCATCCCCCTGTTTTGCTCCAGCCCTGCTGGCCCTGCCTCAGGACCTGGCAGAAAGTTTGCTTGTTCCCCAGTAGAAAGATCAAGACTTGGCAAGGAGATGACTACATATGGCTGCTGGGGACTGGTGGGGTAGCAGTGTCCCCAAGAAAGATCCTGCCTGGGTTGAGAAAACTTGATCAGCCTGGGAAGATTTCCTGGAGCAGGGGCCAAGAGCAAAGCAGCTAGCGTCATTGCAAAGGGATGGAAGCCTCAGTGGTGGGGAACACAGAGCAGCAGCAGAGCAGCCGGAGCTCTTGCCCACAGCATGGGTTCACTAAGAGGAGGTCTGGGGTTGGGGCAAGGCTCAGAGACTCGCAGGCTGTGGGGACTGCTAATGCCAAGTAGAGGTTCTCCTTTCGGGCTGAGGATCATAGAAGCCCCAGGAGTCTAAGAATGGTCAAAGACTGCTTGCTGGCTTGAAGGAAAAGAGCCCTTCCCTAGGTTCAGGAAGTACTGGGCATCACCTGGCACACAATTCACTATCTAAACAAGCAACTTCAGGGCAATCATATCAGGTACCATCACTGACCCTTTACAGACCCCCCTCAACCTGTGGGATGGACTTCGAGCCTGGGCCTGGCAGCAAATGAGTCTAAATCTCCCTAGCTGTACCTCAGGTGTTTTTGTCTTGAGGGTTGTGGGAGGGTAAGCAGGTGGCTACTTTTTTCCTCCTAACTTCACTCTTGTGACAGGCATTGTGAGGACCACCTAGGGCCAGTGAGCTCTGGGGTCTCTCAGGTTTTCATGGAGGACTTAGGGTCCTCCCCCTCTTCTCCCTCAGTTTCTACTCCGAACTACAAGTTCTTGGTGGTGCTGGGCATGTGTAGCCCTGGAGGGCATCCTACCTTGTCTCTACTTACCAAGGCCCCTGGCAAAGTGGGGAGTGAGACCTTGTTACCACTGCTGCCGAAGTCCAGGAGTGAAGTTTGGGGGTATAACTCCTTTAGCCAGAGGAAGCCATGAGCATCCAAGTTGACACCATTAGACAGACATAACAACAGAGGCCACAAAGGGACAAAACCTGCTGGAGTGAGCAGGTAGGAGAGCTGGGATTTAGGACTCCTAGGCTAATTCTCTTCACTTCTATCAGGAGGGTCTTCTGGTTCAGAAAGACCCACGTCCCCACACAACTTCCTGCTTGCTTGCCATGGTGCCCAAAATCCTTTTATTTGAGTTTCTTGATTCACAGTGAAGACATGGGCTTTGGATGGATTTAAGTCCCCCAAGGAACACACAGTAATACGTTCTCAAGGGATGATTTTATCACCATCATTCCTGTCCGCTGTATGACCTGTTCTCTGGACCTCAGTCTTCCAACTTCTCATTTTATTTTAGAACAGGATCTTACTGTGGAGCCTTTGGCTGATTTGGAACTTGCTTGCTGTGAAGACAGGTTAGCCTCAGTTTACCTCTGCCTCCAGAGAGCTGGGATTAAAGACCCTGCCAGGCCCACTTTCTCCACTTGTAAAAGGGTTGGAGGGATCTTGAAAAGTGGGACTTGTAGGAGGAGAGAAAACAGATTTCCTAGAGCTAGAGGTAGATATGGGGCTGAGCTTGGGGGCAAACAGCCTTGGATCTCAGCTGTGATCACCCCTATGGCACCCCCAAACTGAAAGGAGCCATGGTGCCAGGTAAGCCAGCAGGCTGTCAGTAACTGGAAGAGCAGCTGCCAAGACCTCCAGACCTTTGCCCATCACTGAAGAAAACGCAGGGGCTGAATTTCCCACCAGCTTCCTGCAACATCAGCTCAGAGCTAAATCTAATTCATTTACGGAAAACAAAGACATCGTTCTGTTTTTCACATATCCAAGTTTGTGAACTCTGACCCACACAACAGTGAGGTCTGTACTTTCAGAGAAGCTAATGCCTGGAAATGATTTCTCCCCTGGAGAGCGAAGCTGTAATGGTATTATTTTGGGCAGGGGCAGGTAAGCTTAAAAAACATTTTGGGGGTAGCCAAGCCTTTGGAGGTCTGGCCCCAGCACTAAATCCAGAAGCTTGTGGTTTCTGGGGATTATTCAAAGGACCTCGAGGGGAGCTTCTCACCCCTATTTTGTTCTGATTCTGGGGAGCAGAGTTACTCACATGTGTCCTTTGCCCCGGAGTGGGGGGTGCTGGAGACCTCAGCTCCAACCTGGTCACTTGAGATTAGCGCCAACTGGCAGTTCCAGTAACTCGTGGGGGTCCAGGTCAGGGCATCGGCATTCAGTTTTTCAGGCTTAACAGCCTTCAAGGTACCTGTCCAGAGTCTGGTACCCCTGAGGTCAGAGTTCATGCTAAGGAGATCTGGAGAAGTGCTAGAAACCAGAGGAAGCATGGAGCAAAGATGGAAAAAAAGTCAGGTGTCTGTTCACAAGCAAGAGCTCTAGCAAGTTTCCACTTTGCTAAGTCCTTGTGTGAGGGAAGCAGCCTAGAGACCATGTCAGGCCAGACAATGTGGGTTCTTCTCTTTACATTGATAATCAGGAGAACTGACATTACAGTTGTGGATTTGGAGAAAAGAGTGACTAGCACTTTGAGCTCTGCAATCAGGCCTGGTGGTCCCTGACAAAACTTTGAAAAGATTTTTTTAAAAAAACTTTTAAATATAATTTCAGACTTACAGTAAAGTCGAAAGAATAATACAACAAATACTTATGGACCCATAGACTTGCCATTTAATCCTTTCCCTCCTCTGCCTTCTCTCTGTCATTCTTTTTCTTTCTGTCGTGTGTGTGTGTGTGTGTGTGTGTGTGTGTGTGTGTGTGT
>CABHPP010149588.1:30389-55631 GCA_902168425.1 Peromyscus attwateri
CACACACACACACACACACACACACACACACACACACACACACACACCTTTAATCCCAGAACTCAAGAGGCAGAGGCAGACAGATCTCTGTGAGTTCAAGGTCAGCCTGGTCTACACAGCGAGTTCCAAGACATCTACATAGTGAGACCCTGTCTCAAAACAAAGCAAAAAGTGTCAAAGAGAAAGGCTTGCTTTTTAAACAGCCTGTTCTGAGGTATAGCTCGGTCCGTCTCCATGGTACTATGACAATCTTTCATTAAAGATGCATACCCATACCCTAATTTTTTTTTTTGAGACTGTCTCATACAACCCAGGCTGGCCTTGAACTCAGTGTGTAGTCAAGAATTATCTTAAATTTTGAATCCTGCTACTACCTCCAGGGGGCTTAGAATCACAGGTGATGCCATCCTGTCTGTTCAGTTTGTGCAGTGCTGAGAATCAAACCCAGGACTTTATGTGCACCAGGGAAGCACTCTACCAATGGAGCTACATCCCTAGCCCCTTACATCTTAAAACCTTATCACCTTTTATGGGGTATGGTGGCACACTCCTTTGCCCTCAGAATTTGGTGGCAGAAACAGGTGCCTGGGAGGTTGAAACTTGCCTGATCTATATTATAAGTTTCAGGCCAGCCAGGACTACATCATGAGCCCTGCCTCAAAAAGAAAAAAAAAAGTTTCATCACAGGTCAACAGCTTATCACGTGGGTTTTGATAGGACAAACCTCATTCAAAGCCTAGGAACATAGTACAGTCTCCTCTCACTGTACATGATCATATTCTTGTAATTTTTGCTATCTGTGAAAAGTGTGGAATATTGTTTGTGTTTCCAAATTACGTGGCATAAGTGTGTTGGCTTCAGTGCTTACAGACAGACAGATCACCTAGCAGAACTTTCAGATGGGTCCTTTGAACAACAGGTAGCACCCACATATACTCAGGGAACTCCAGCACCCCTGACAGAGGTCTCTCCAACTAGTACCAACCCCGATAGATTCTCCTAACACTCTAGGATGAAGCATGGGTCTAGTGAGTACAGGGAGGCCTGGGCCTGGCCTGAAGCAGAGGGGTAGCTGAGAGCATTGAGGATGTGGTCTCCCTAGGGAGGTCCTGAGGGAGCAGGTTGTTTTGGAGGCAGATAGCTCAAAACCCTATGTGGACTTTGCTGCCCATCACACAGTATATTCCACAGAATGCCTTTCAGGACCCGAGCTCTTTGGGGCTCTGTACACACAGCTCTTACTCATTTCTTCCAGGACACACAGGAAATGTACCCCCAATGGTCAGTGGGGTCCCATTATCTGTGGCCTCTGTGGGACCCTTCATGTAAAACTCTTACCTAAATAACACACCAAGAGGACTCAGGAGCCCTAACATTTATAACTAAATATAACATAATATAAATATAAATAATATAAAGTGCCTATGGTGTCTCTCATGCTACATTTACTTTAAAATGCGAGGCACAAATTATTTTATTTTTGGGGACAAATTATTGTATTTATTTGTGTTTTACGTATGAGTGCTCTGCACGTATACCAGCATGCCAGAAGAGGGCATCAGATCCTATTATACATGGTCATGAGCCACCATGTGTTTGCTTGGAATTGAACTCAGGACCTCTGAAAGTGCAGCCAGTGCTCTTAACCGCTGAGCCCTTTCTCCAGCCCCAGGGACAAATTGTTTTTAAGTACCTTCCTCTGGTGCTCCTGAAGACCTGTTCTTTGTGGTATACCTGTGACACACCAGTGATCATGGAGCCAGTCATTAATCAGAGTCAAACTATTTTGAGATAAAGTATTTTTCTTTTTAAAGACGGGTCTCGTGTAGCTGAAGCTGGCCTCAAACTTGCTATGTGGACAAGACTATCCTTGAATATCCTCCTGTCTCCAAGGATTTGGATTACAGGTATGTGCCATGATGCCCAGTTTGGTTTTTTTTTTGAAACAGGATTTCACTATGTGGCCCAGGCCAGCCTGGAATTTGGGACCCTTCTGCCTTGCTCCCAAGATTAATGGTATATACTATCAGACCTGGAGAGGGAGGTACTGTTCTCATTTGCAGATTCAACACTGAAGATTAGACTGGTTAAGATACTTGCTTTAGCAGGGGACAGGATTGGCTGATTTCAAAGCCAGGTCTGAGTCCAGGTCATAACATAGTGTCCTTAACAGGAATTAAGCAACCCCCATCACTTGCTATGTTATTCCAGGACAGTGTCATTTCCTAGTGCTAAGCTAGCTTGGGTATCAGCAGGCAAAATTACACACACGCGCGCACACACACACACACACACACACACACACACACACACACACACACTCACATGCACACATGCCTGCTCTGTGAAGGGAGGTGTCTGGTGCTTCTTGCCACGTTTATGCCCCCTGGTGGCCACATGTAGAGCTGCTATTTGGTCTCTGGTTCATCCTAGCCAGAGATGCACCACTAGGGGCCTCTGCAAAGGCAGGCTATGTGGGGAAAGAGGCAGCAGGTTACTAGTTAACACACTATTGACATATTTCTGCTGTTGGTTGTGCTCTTGCCTTTCTGGAACTCTTAGCTCCTGCTTCCTCTGCTGGACAAGGTACAGTGGATACAGTGGACAGCTGGTCAGTGCCACTGACTGAAAGGACAGACATGGAGGACTGAGTCACTGGCTGTACTATTCCCCAAAGGCATGGAAGATGGAGGGCATTCTGGGCAGAGGAACAGGAAGGGGGAAACTCTGGAGGCAGTCCTGTGAAACTGGAGGTTAATGTGAGGAAAAAGAATTAAATTTGACCCAGTCTCCAGCATAGCCTGGAGATGGGGGTGCCCTGATTACAGTCACAGGTCCTAGTTCTTCAGACAGAAATAACTCTGGAGCCAAGAAAAGGAGGCCAGCTCCACCCCTACACCCCACATACATCCCCCGCCCTCATTCGGCAATCACCACACAGTTGGAGGTGAAGTGTCTGCCCAACATCACGAAAATTCAGAAAAAAGGACACTAAATTCAACAGAGGTCCCTTGCCCAGGTCACACATGCAGTCAATGACAATGTTACTCTGCTCATGTCCACTTGACATGAGGCCCCATCTTGAAAGCCACCACAGCACACACAATATCCTATGGCAGAGCTTCCAAACTCTTGGAGAAACACGTGTAAAGTATAGCTAAGGGTCTGTCAGTCCATTCATGAGCCTCAAGGTTAATGGAGCCACCTTAGTCCACAGGGGAGAAAAAATTACCCAGCGTGGGCTCTCAGTCTTCTATGAAGGCTTGATCAGGTGGAAGCTTGTGGGCTTTGAATTTTGCCTTTGGTTGATGAAAGAACGCTTGGCCTTCCAATAGCATGCTTACAACACACTAGCCATGCGTGTCCCACAGTGGGGACCGGGCTCAGAAAAGCACCCACAATGCTGTTAGTGGCCCAGAGGTGACAATCCTATTTGACTCATAGCCTTTACCTAAGGAAAGCAGATAAAACCTCAGCAGAGGTGGGGATGTTTGGAGTGCCCTCTTGGCTCTGAACTACTCAGACTTGCCCCTCAGACAACGGATTGTAGATAGATAAACTTCCAGGAGACCTGAAGTCCAGAGAGCAAGGCTACATTATGTGATCCATCAACTTACAGTTATTACCCAGAGGAATCTAGCAAAGTCAGTCCAAATCTCTGAGTCTCTTCATACTTCTTCATACACAGGTGTATTAAGTCAGGCTTTTATGTTGCTGAGGTCAAATATCCAAGAAAAGCAACTTAAAGAGGGAAGATTTACTTCATCCTCTGGTTTTAGAGGATCTAGTCATGATGGCAGAGAAGGGCAGTTCACTGCGTGGCACCCAGGAAGCAGAGAAAATGGCATATAGGAAGGAGCAAAGACGAGACGCAGAACACCAAGATGAGTCCTTAGCCATCTGCTTCTTCCATCTAGGTCCCAGCTTCTGACTTTCCCCACCTCTCAATCCCAACTTATTACAAACCATCCATTCATCTGGTCATCGTGCTCTAATTGTTGTTGGAAAAAAAACGTTACAAACACACTGTGGTGGTTTAAATAGGAATGGCCCCCATAGATTCATGTGTTTGAATAATTGGTCCATAGAGAGTGGTACTATAGGGGGTGTGGACTTGTTGGAGTAGGTGTGGCCTTGCTGGAGGAAGTGTGTCACTGCGGAGGCGGGTTTAAGGTCTCAGAGGCTCAAATTAGTTCACTCCCTGCTGTCTGCGGATCAAGATGTAGAACTCTCCACTCTTCTCCAGCGCCATGATCCCTGCATTCTGCCATGTCCTGCCATGATGATAATGGACTAAACCTCTGAACCTGTAAGCCAGCCACAATTAAATGTTTTTCTTTGTAAGAGTTGCCATGGTCATGGTGTCTCTTCACAGCAATAGAAACCCTGACTAAGACACACACTCATAGGTGTATTCCACTAATCTCCTAGGCTTTTGATAATCCAATCAAACTGAGAAGCATAAGCAACCACCACTCCAGGCATAGTGGCATAGGCCTATAACCTATATACTTAGGAGATGGAGGCAGGAGGATCATGAGCTGGAGGCTAGCCTGGACTACATAGCCAAGCCTGGACAACAAGATGCATTTAACAACAACAACAACAACAACAAATTGCAACAGGTATCTTATCAAGCATAAAGTATGTGGGCTCTGACAGATGTTAGATGCTTCCACCACAACGGTATTCCATTGTGAAACATTTGTATTTGCTGCAAAGTAGGATGAAATCATTCTCCTGCAGGATTCCACAGAACCTGAACTAGGCCATTGTGTGATTGGGAATGACAACCAGAAAAATCCATCTAACTGTCCTTTATCTCAGAGCATTTTGTGGGGTCAAGTCTCACAGGGAGCATAACTCAGGGGAAGCATGGAGGAGTTGTGCTCTTCAGTCCTATCCAGGCCTGGCCCAACGGCCTGGAAACAGGGCAGGCAGGTCTGGCCATAGCATCCAAGTCAAGGACCTTTACCCCTGCTGTTTGCTCTGTAGGAAATGTTTTTCCTCCCTTACTTCAGATCCCTGCCAAAGCCTTACCAGAGAGAACCTTCCTTGATTTCCAGGAGGAAAGCAGCTGTACAGGCCGCTAGAGGGCTCAGCTAATAAAGGCTCTTGGCCTGAGTTCCACCTACGTGTTGGAAGGAGAGAATTCCTGCAAATTGTCCTCCGACCTCCATATGCATACTGTAGCTCAGGCATGCCCAGCCGACCTCCTCTATGAAGTAAATAGCTGAAAGGAAGGAAGGAAGAAAGGAAGGAAGGAAGAAAGGGAGGGAGGGAGGGAGGGAAGAGAGACACAGAGAGAAAGAGGCAGAGTCCCCACCCCCAGGGCCAGGGGCTAGCCCTGCCCACCCCCCAGCCATTTCTTCTGCGCGTGCACAGGAAAGTGGGCTATGTTCCACCCTGTCCCCCAACTGCAAGGTAGTCAACGAAATCAAAAAGTAAGAATGTGAAAGTTCCTACAGTTTCATTCCTCAGAACCGAGTATAACAAACTCCCTGCCTCGTTAAACTTTTCTTTCCAGATAAATAGGCTAGCACAATGAGGGACGGAGGGTGGGGGGAAAGCACAGATCGTTGCTGTAATTATCAGCATGCCTTCTCTTCTTGGTCACAGCCTTTTCAACTTCACGTTCTGTCCCGGCCAATTCCAACCCCACACTTTATCTACTGATAAATACAGGGTGTGGCTGCCCAGACCAACGAGGGGTCACTCAGCTGGGGGAGACCCTGACGTTGACACCCTGCACTTCTCTATTCTCGTGCACATCCCTGGCTACCTGCTGGTCCCTCGCTTCGCTTGGAGCTGTCCACGGGCTTGCTCTAGTCAGGGCCTCTCTAGGAGAGGAAGGGAGTTTCCTGGAGAGTTACTGTTTCATGAGATAGCACAGACTGGATTCCGGGTCATTGCTTGCTGACCTAGAAGACACTCCGGTTTCCCTGAGCTGGAACCTTTCGACGAGCGATCTTGAGGCGCCCCCTGCTGGCAGCCCCTGCTTGGTTGCCGCTGCAAGCAAGAGCACACTTAACCTGTTTCAGAAGTGCCTCTTCTGCTTCCGTTCTGCACCTCTTCCCACGCCAAATTTCCAAGGCTTTCCTTCACTCTTCTCCAAACTTACTTTCATGAAAGGATATGAGTCATTTGCAATTTGGATTGCAAACTATAACCACAAGGCCCATCCAACTACATCACTTCCAAGTAATTCATTTTAAGTTTTTAGATTAAATAGTTTTATTGAGGTTTTTGTTTGTTTTGTTTTTTTCATTGGGCTAAAGATGGCTTGGCAGCTAAGAGCACTTGCTGCTCTTGGAGAGGGCTCGGATTCAATTCTCAGCTCCTTCTTTGATGGCTTACAACCAACCATCTGTAACTACAGTTCCAGGGGAATCCATGTTAATCCCACTGATAGAGAATAAGACCACTACCACAGTTTAAATCCAAATTTGAAGCAAGCTTTAATTAAATACTAGCCAGGTGGATGGGCTCTGATCAGGTCCACACCCAGATTCCTGGGAAATGGCCCAGAATCACAATTTGCAGCAGCTTAAGAAGCAAAGTCCATAATTCATTGCATTTCCCATCAGGTCCAATCAGGGGCAAGCATACATCCTGACATACCTCCAGCCTGTGAACCTCCTGCCCACGTGTGATCAAGCACATCCGGGGCAGATGGGTCAGATAAACTTGCTTAGGGGAATAAAAGAACATGTGGCTTGTTGTCTCCCATAAACAACAGCCTCCAGCATTTCAGGAACTATCTGTCCTTGGGCAGGGGGCTTGCAGATCAGAGGCTTTTTTGTTTCAAGAATCTCTTAGGCATAGTATTTAAAACTTAAAATGTAACTTTAGTTCTCACATTCTGACTTCTGAAGGCACCAGGCACACACCTCGTGCATATATATACATGCAGGCCAACACTCATACACATACAAGAAAATAAAATATACATCTTTAAAAAAATTTAGAAATTGTGTGTGTGTGTGTGTGTGTGTGTGTGTGTGTGTAGGGGGGGCAGGTATGTGCATGTGAGTGTAGGTGCCCACAGAGTCCAGAAGAGGGTATTGGATCCTCTGGTGGCATATGAAAAGAAAGGGCTGAGCCCTTGCTTCCCTTGGCCCCTCACCTAACCTATACCCTAGCTTCCCCTCAGAAGACCAAAAGGCAACTTGGTTGGTGTCTTAGTTTCTGTGAAGAGACACCATGACCAAAGCGACTCTCAGAAAAGAAAGCATTAATTGGGGTCTTGCTTGAATTTTCAGAGACTTAGTCCATGATCATTATGGCTGGAAAGCAGACCTCTAGGCAAGGGCTTTACACCCTGACCAAAGGCAACACATACACACACACACACACACACACACACACACACACACACACACAGAGAGAGAGAGAGAGAGAGAGAGAGACTAGGACTGGCATGGGCTTTTGAAACTTCAAAGCCCAGTCCCAGTGACACATTTGCTTTAACAATATCACATCTACTCCAATGAGGCCACACCTCCTAATCTTTGCCAAGCAGTTCTGTTAACTGGGGACCAAACATTCAGATATATTAGCCTATGGGGGCTATTCTCATTCAAAAATACCACAGTTGGTTTCCTAGGCAGAGAATGCCTCGCACTGAGTATGGTATTGTACCCATGTTGTCTCAGCACAAAAGGAAGAAGGCTGAGGCAAAAGAATCAAGAGCTCAGAGCTAGCTCAGGCTACCCAGCAAGTTCAAGTACACCCTGATGCTGTGGGATGTTCTGTATGGCAAATGTGTTGCTAATAAAGCACTGATTGGCCAGTGGCTAGGCAGGAAGTAGGCGGGACTAACAGAGAGAATTAAAAGAGCAGGAAGGCAGAAGGAGACTGCCTGCCAGCCATCACCAGGACAAGCAGCATGTGAAGATGCCAGTAAGCCACGAGCCATGTGGCAAGGTATAGAGGTATGGAAATGGATAACTTAAGATATAAGGACAGTTAGCAAGAAGCCTGCCACGGCCATACAGTTTGTAAGCAATATAAGTCTCTGTGTTTACTTGGTTGGGTCTGAGTGGCTGTGGGACTGGCAGGTGAAAGAGATTTATCCTGACCGTGGGCCAGGTAGGAAAACTCTAGCTACACCCTGAGCTACATAGTGAGACTGATAGGTTACTTCAGTTGTAAAAACCACATTTCCATGAGGTTCCAGCTGGTCATGCTCAAACCATTACTGGGGGCCCCAGAAAGGAAGTGTTTTGCTGAAACAGCCTGTCTACGAAGACAGTTTGACTTGACTGACCAGACAAGACCAGGAAGGACAGACTACAGACTCACTAGTGGCCCTCTGAAACTGCATTTAACTTCCTCATCCCCAAGCCTCTACATAATCTCCAAATATTCCCTCTCCTCCCTGCAGACCCCTCCACTCCAGAGTGGTTGAAATAAATAGTCTACAGGGCTGAAGTCAGACTATGGTCTCTTTATATTGTCTCAGAAATCTAACAGAGATCTTACCTGAAAGGAAGGAAGGAAAGAAGAAAGAAAAGAAGAAAGGAAGGCAGGGAGGGAGGAAGGGAGGGAGGGAGGGAGGGAGGGAGGGAGGGAGGGAGGAAAATACCTCCCAAATAAAATAGCACCCCCAAAACAGGACAGGACACTGAACAAAAGGTATGCTATTTACCACAAGCACTAACCTACCCTGTCTAACTAAATTGACATGGTCATCTCACCCTCTAGGCATGGATCTGAGCTTGTGCAGAAGTCTATGACGACTGAGTTTCTCCAGCCACCATTTCTAATTGGCAGAGTGGGAATAGCCAATCAGCTGTTGGAGAGATATAAAGATGACAGAGGGGGCTGGAGAGATGACTCAGCTGTTAAGAGCACTGGCTGCTCTTCCAGAGGACCTGGGTTCTATTCCCAGCACACACATGGTGGCTCACAACCATCTGTAACTCCAGTTCTAGGGGTCTCACATCTTCTGGCCTCTGAGGGCACCAGGCATGTAAGTGATACACAGACTACATATAAGAAAAACACCCATATGTATAAATAAAATGTAATTTTTTTAAAGGTGAGGGAGGTGTTAATCTCAACGGTGACAATAAGACCACTACCACAATTTGAACCAAATTTTAAGCAAGCTTGATTTTTATTGGGGTGCACTCAAGAGCTGTCCAGCTACTGCCTCCTAAATCAGGTTAAAGAAAGCAGCCCCAAATCTATTTCTTGGGCCTCTTTTAAGGAATAAAATCATGAGTAGTTTTACAGAAGGGAGACAATGGGGCAATAAGAAATTAAAAAAAAAAAACTTAAAAGAACATCATATGGAGCCGACGGTGGTAGTGCATGCTTTTAATCCCAGTATTTTGAGGGAGAAGCAGGTGGATCTCTGTGAGTTTGAGGCCAGCCTGGTCTACAGAGCGAGTTCCAAGACAGCCGGGGCTACACAGAGGAACCCTGTCTCAAAAAAATTAAACAACAACAAAAAAATCATATGGTCAACCACCCTGTGATTAGGGAGGGGTCAGGGAGGGTCAGGGAGGGTAAGGGTATTCTCAAAAACAAATCAAGGTCACGGGTTGGGGAAGGTCAGGTTCTAGCAAACAAGAGAGCAACTCAACTCTCACAGTAAATAGAAACTTATTCTTAAAAATACAGCATAATGGTTCCTGCCTTCAAAATGGAGTCAGGCAGGTTCCTCAGGAGGATGCACGGTAACCAGTACATTGGAGCTCATGTTGCCTGGCAACACACATGCCAATGAGCAGTGACAGGAGCTGAATCTTTAAACTGTATTTTCTTCTGAGTCAGTGATCAGAGAAAGCAATGGGTTAGCGCCCTAAATCTACTTGTCCTCTTACCTTCAGCTAGCATGTGCTTTATAGGCAGGGGACACAAAGACAGCCATTCAGGCCTCAGCCTCGCTGTCCAGTGGTCAGCCACATTTCTGAGACCTGTGATGTCTGTGTCTCTCTCATTACCACCCCCTGCACTCTTCCCCCTGCTGTGGAATATTATTTTAAGATGTGTTACATTTGTTTATGCTGTGGAACATTTGTTTAACAATGCAAAGATGTGTTGCATTCTTTTCTGTTGCATTTGTTTAACTCTGTGAGGCTGTGTTACTTTCTTTGCCTTTCTAAAACACCTGATGGTCTCATAAAAGAGCTGAACGGCCAATAGCAAGGTAGGAAAAAGGATAGGCGGGGCTGGCAGGCAGAGAGAATAAATAGGAGGAGAAATCTGGGAGAAAAAGCAAGAAATCAAGGAGCGAGAAAAGAAGGGGCCAGCCATACAGCCAAACACAGAATAAGAAGGAAAGAAAAAAAAATACAGAAATAGAGAAAGGTAAAAGTCCAGAGGCAAAAGGTAGATGGGATAATTTAAGAAAAGTAGGCAAGAGACAAGCCAAGCTAAGGCTGGGCATTTATAATTAAGAATAAGCCTCTGTGTGATTTATTTGGGAGCTGGGTGGTGGGCCCCCCAAAAGAGCAAAGAGTAAAAATAACCAACAACATCTCTCACTCTCCAGACATGTGGGCTCAGGTACTGCTTGCGATACTCTTTTGTTGGTTTCTGATTAACGACCCATATTTCTCTGGGGCCATCTGGGCTGGAGGGTTAACTCAGAACATGCAAGGCACGGGCAGTGTATACTCATTAAACTTATTTACCATGTGTACATGTCGGTTCCTTTCTGTAATATGAAATACAAAAGTGGTTCCCCCCCACCAAAAAATTGCCCCCATCCATCCCCCATCCTCTATTGAAATCACACCAAAGAGTCAATGCAGTGGGACCTCATTGCTCCAATCCAGCGGCCTCTCTGATAGGTCTGATGTAGATTGTTCTATGATGTTTCGTGCTGGCCTCCGTCATTGCTCTAGTTCTACCTCAGCTTGAAGTTCTCTTTGCAATTTACAAACATCATTTCTCCTTGCTCCTTCCGGGTCTCCTCACATTCACCCTTCAGGTTTAATATCAGATGGAGATTTTTATGATGCACCTTGTTCTTTCTGCTCAGTGCTTTAAGTGAGGGGGGACAAGGAGATGACCCAGGGTAAAAGTATTTGTTGAAAAAGCCTGAATACCTACATTTGATCCAGGACTCAAAAAAAAAAAAGCCAGATGTGGTACAGGCATCTTCTAAAGAACCATGGAAGTGTGGGAGCCCACAGAGGTTTCCTAGTGAGATCTGAGCTTGCTTTACCCAGCAGGGCTGCGTAGGGGAATACTTTGACCACAGGCATGGTTACCAGGTGTTTGGAAGGGTCTGCACTTGGCTGTGCGGTGTGCTTTGATCTAGCAAAGGGGAGGTCTTTTGCCCCCGCCCCTTGGCATTGTTATAAGAAGTCCTTTTGAAGAGAGAGAAGGGGCCTTTGGGTATTGACCCAAGTCCTCCTGAAGCTATCCTGTGTTTCTGTCTGTCTCATCTCCACTGTCTTTCTATCTACAAATTCCTTATTTCTTTCTCCTCCTCATAGGAACCCTAGAAAAGGTGGGAGCAGGCCTCCCACAAGGGACACAGAGTCAAGTCAGCCTGTAAGAAGTTCACAGACTACCTCGTTAGGGGCAAACCTCACAGTTCACCCGTCTCAGCATGGTAGGAAGCAAGAACAAACTCCTGAAAAACTGTCCTCTGACCTCTGTACTCAGGCCATGACACATGCACACATATACACCACAGAAATCAATAAATAAAACTTTTATTTAAAAATATTTATTATTATTATATGTATGGGTATTTTGCTTGCATGTATGTGTATGTATCATGTACATGCCTACTGCCTGCAGAGGCCAGAAGAAGGGGTAGGATCTTCTGGAACTGGCATTACAGACAATTGCTAGCTGCCCTGTAGGTGCTGGGACTTGAACTGGGGTCCTCTAGAAGAGCAACCAGTGCTCTTAACTTCTAAGGCCTAAAAAAAAAAATCTTCAGCTCCCTAAATAAAACAATTTAAATTGTAAGAATAGTTAAAAAATAACTATAAAACTGCAGAACTAGGTATGTGCTATAAGTTTTTAGGAAAAAGCAACTTAAATACACTGTGTGGAAACAGCTTTACAATGTTTGGATGAGCTTGCAAAACAGAAAGACCAAGTTGAGCGCGCTGGATAGTAAGGGTGCCGCTGCAAAGCTAAATTCTTGCTAATTGGCAAAGAGTGAAAACACCTAAGACTTTTACAAACTCTTGGTCTCAGGCCTGATGCTGCAATTTTGGTAGAAACAAACTGCCACCATCTCAGGTCCTTCGGGTATGAGAGTGTCCTCAAATACAGTTTTCCTACATAGAAAATCTTTACTGGATAGCTAAGGAAGCAGGATACTTTGCTGGAATTATCCAATTACCCCATGTCCCTACTCGACTAACTACTCTAGGTCATACTGTTTGTTTTGAAGTGGTGTCTTAGACTGGCCTTCGACTCACTATGTAGCCAAGGATGCCCCTGAACTCTGGATCTTTCTGCCTCTACTTTTCTTCTGGGCTTGATCCAGAGTGCTGGGAAAGCACTCTGCTAATGAGCTATATCTCCAGCTCCATCCTCTGTTTTTAGCCAGGCGGTGGTGGCGCACGCCTTTGATCCCAGCACTCAGGAGGCAGAGGCAGGAGGATCTCTGTGAGTTCCAGGCCAGCCTGGTCTACAAAGTGAATTCCAGGACAGCCAGAACTGTTACACAGAGAAATCCTGTCTTGAAAAACCAAAAAAGAAAAAAAAATACTGTTTTTCTTTTGTGATTATACAAGTTATGCCAAATGGGGAAACAAAAAATGTATATATTTGTTTGCTGATTGAATAAGCTTTCATGTAGTCAAAGATAACCTTGAAATCTGATCCTCCTGCATCTCCCTCACAAATGCTGGGATTACAAGCATGTGCCACTGTCTTTGGCTCTGGCGATGTATATTTAAGGTAGAAAATGTGTTCTTTGGGAAGACAGCAGGTACACAGGTGGCACCGGGGGTGAGAGGGGTGGCCTCTGGCAGCTGTGCTTTAGGGTCAGACCACAGGGGCTGAGGAAACACAGAGAACAAGAAGGAGATTAGTGAGCTGCCGGAGAACCAGCGAATGGAGGGGATTTCGTGGACATGGTCCTAGGTGTATGTGTCTCTACCCTTCCTCAGCACACATGCCTGATTACAGTGACTGTACATTTCTAGCAGACATATTTCATTCAATGAATGTGTTCTGTGAAGCCGTGGGGTGATAGAAATACAAGAAAAGCTGGGGGTCCTGAGGATCTGTGAGGAGATGGATCAGTCCTAATACATCTGGAGGAATGAGTGCCTTGGCAGAGGAACCCACTGGCTGATAAAATTGTGGGGCCCTCAGGGAGAAGTGACTACTGGGGCTGGCCTGTTATCTGTTCCGTGACTGGTACTTTTCAGTTTGAAAGTCTTAATTTTTTTTTTTTAAGATTTATGTATTTATTATGTATACAGTGAGTGTTCAGCCTGCAGGCCAGAAGAGGGCACCAGATCTCATTGTAGATGGTTGTGAGCCACCATGTGGTTGCTGGGAATTGAACTCAGACCTCTGGAAGAACAGCCAGTGCTCTTAACCTCTGAGCCATCTCTCCAGCCCGTGGACAGGATCTTTTTTGTTGTTGTCATTTTTTGTTTGTTTTTGTTTTTGTTTGTTTGGTTTTTTTTTTTGCTTTTGTTTTTTGTTTTTCAAGACAGGGTTTCTCCATGTAGTTTTGGTGCCTGTCCTGGATCTTGCTCTGTAGACCAGACTGACCTCGAACTCACAGAGATCTGATTGCCTCTGTCTCCCGAGTCCTGAGATTTAAGATGCCACCATACCTGACCCTGAGAATAAGGTTCTTCCTTATTTGTAGGCTAGACTCAAAATGCTATTGCATTTTGGCGCTGTTCTATTAAGAGGTAACTAATTCGAGAAATCCACAGAGTCTATTTAATGAGCAAAGGAATTTATTTGGGGGTTAACTCATTACCATGCGAGATTTATTGGAGGGTCAGGAAAGCTGAGTTATGTCCCAACTGATTTGCCTGGTCCAAGATCTCAGCATCTGATACCACTCAGAGGCTAAGAGAGAGCTGCATATGTGCATCCTAGGTCTTAAGCGTCCCGACCCAGCCACTCCCCAAGGGCATATACTTCAAGGTCATAGGCAGGTGTAATAGTTACCTGCTACCTCACTAGGGGTGGTGCTTCAAGGTCAAAGCTAGAACAGCTACCCACTACATCTTCCCCTTTTGTCTAAATAAAGTTCTAACCTAACACAAGACTATAGATAATAGGAATGATTATTAAGTATTATCCAGGAGAAATAAAGGGTAACCACCTAAACAAAATGGAACTACAACCAACAAGAACAACATCAAACAAGAGACACATACTAAAATCCAAAGATGTCCAGAACATAGGTAAATGACATGTTACAGAGATTACTGCAAAAGCTGTCCTATCTTGAAGAACCTGAATCTAGTACTTCATATGTTCTAGCTAAGATATGAGAAGATTGTAACTGTAACTATTAATCTTCAACCCCATCAAAGACCTGAGAAGGAATATAATAATACCTAAGAAAATGGGAAATGCATGCAAGCAATTTTCGAAAATCTTTCGAGAATAGACAGAGACATCTGGCAGCCTGGACAGTTACCTAATGTTTCTCAGCACTGTTGGGGCATCCAATTTGGCTACAGGCCTAGAATATCTGACAGACCATTTTCAGAAACAGGAATTTTGAAAAACCATCTTACCCTGTCTTGGCAGAGTTCAGTAGTCAGTTCAGTAGTCGCTTTTCCTTGTGTCTTGCTTGTCCAGAAAGGACAGCATTCATACTGTCAGCAGTTGAGGCAAGGGCAGTTCTTTGCCCAGCAGGCCATTATGTGCCAAGAAGAAGACAAACTTCCAAACAGAAATGTCTAGAAGCCCAACATTCTCTCAGGATCAGATCAGTGCTGCCGGGAGCAATCATGTCTCACATCAACAGAATCTAAGTTATTTAAATGTCATATTCTCTAGGTCTATGAAGTGTTTGAAGATTACCTATCCATCTGACCTATGTATCTATAAATCTGGACAACCTAACTAACATAACTATAGAAATGACAACCATGGGTGACTATAAATCTGTAAGTCTTCTCTACCTAAATAACTTAAGGACTAAGGCTTCACAAAAACAAGATAAACAGTCTGTAAACAACTGTGTAGTAAAAAGACAATGATCTCAAAATTGTGACAATAAAGTGTCTTAAACAGAGGTAGAAATGTATAGTGCAATATGCAATATGACAGCAATCCTAAATATGTATCAATATACAAAATATCTTAAACAGAGGTAGAACACACATATAGTATGACAAATATATTTTACATTTGTATCAATATATAAGCTATTTCAAATAGAAATATATGTACAATACAACAAATATAGTTTTGTATTTGTATCAATATACAAATTATCTTAAATAGGAATAGAAAAACAGTTTACATTTGTATCAATATACAAGAATCCATAACCATGCAAATTATCTAGGGCTGATAACTTTACTAAATTAGTTTACTAGTATATACAATAATCTACCTTAATATCCTATACCTATCCATTCCCCTTTTTTTTTCTTAAGGAGAATACTGACTCTAATTTTTATTGTTCCATCCCCAACCTTATAGTCATTATCCATAACCTGGAGAAAATGAAACTTTTGGAAGAGGGGCATCGTTTTCTTAGAATTGCTTCCTGCTGTTTATGGGGCAACAGTAACTCCTTGGGGTCCTGTAAGAAAGCTCAGATAGTTAGGTCTCCATAGGGCTAGCTGTAGATTCTGCAGCCAGTCTCAGAGTAATGGGTAAGATGTCTGAGATTCTGGCTAGAAGTGTAGTATGATGGACCATCTCATCTTGGAACTGTCATGGAGAGTTTTCAGTCCAAAATTGATCATCGAGTAATGTTCATGGATACCATGGTATCATTCTGGACTGGGTAGAGTCATTGTTGTGGGGCCCCATCTTCCTTCTGGAGACTTCAGAGATTGCCATTGGAAAGGCTTATTGTGGAAACTTGAACATTATTAATATCAAAATGGAAAGTTTGGATTTATCCTGAATAGAGAAAGGATCCTCCGAAAGCAAGGACAAGCATAGAAAGATATAGAGTCTTGATGACAATGGACTCTTTTTTATTGGTTTTTTTCTGTCCAATGGAATACATGGCGATATACAGACAAATAGAAATGGGTTAATTTAAGATGAAAGAGCTTTCTGCTACAGGTAACTCCTTTTTTATAAGAAATTAGGCACTCTCACCGGATGATGGTGGTACATGCCTTTAATCCCAACACTCGGGAGGCAGAGCCAGGTGGATCTCTGTGAGTTTGAGGCCAGCTTGGTCTACAGAGCAAGATCTAGGACAGGCACCAAAACTACACAGAGAAACCCTGTTTCAAAAAAAAAAAGAAAGAAAAAGAAAAAGAAAGAAAAAGAAAAAGAGAAAAAAAGCACTCTCGCCAGGAAATCAGTAAGCTAATTGCAGATCTTCACCTCTCCCTCCTCTCATCCAAATCCAATCCCCCAGTCTCACCCCCAGCTCTATAGCAGATCACCTGCTGGGACCTCTCTTCCATCCCTGGCCCTATCTCCAGTGAATTACACAGATCTTCCTCTCTGACCTTCCTCCCCCCAATTCATCCCTTTATCCCAGCTCCCAACACCAGCAGGAATTCCCTGATAACCTGCCATCCAAGTCTGCCAGGGAAGCAAGTAGGCAGATGAGCTTCAGATCTTCATTCTCCTTCCTCTCCTTCACATCCAATATCAAGTCTCATTCCTAGCTCTGTAGCAGACTACTTGTTATGGCCTCTCCTCACTCTCTGCTTCCACTACCAGGGGGCTGAGCAGATCCTTGTGGAATACCCTGTTTTCCTCCTCCCTGTGTACCCCCTCCTAGCACCCCTTTCTAGCCCATCCCCATTCCTAAGTATCAGCTCTGAATACCTAGAAATACATTTTACCAGGAACTTCCAGTAGCCATACTTAGCAGGACCCCAGAAGAATGTTTTACCAGGCAACACACAGTCACCAGAACTCTCCTAAGAACCAGAGAGGGCAACAGAAACCAAGGCACAAAACACCCATCAACAAAGACAAAATACAAGCACCTAGAATTACAACCATCCCAAACCCAGATGTCTAGATGCCAGAGTGAAAACACAACAATCAGGACAATATGTCTCCACTAGAGCCCAGCAACCTCACTGCAGCAGGCTCTAGAATTGCAACAAAGCTGAAGCACAGATAAAAACTATTGTTGTAATTACTTAGGCCACTCCACGTAGTTATAAGGAAGATTTATTTAGTGGGTAACTTACAAATGACGGGATAGGTAGGTGGTGGGTTCTGGAAAAGAGGCAGCGCAGTCTGGCGGTGTTCTCTGGAGAACCCTCCTCGGTCTACCTCTCACGTCCAGGTCCAGGAAAGAAGAGAGCGCCGCGCGTCCCGATCTCTGGTCTTCAGGGCCTCCCTTGGCCCCGCCTTGTAGGCGTGATAGTTACGGAAGCCTCAATGGGGGTTGGAACTTCCAGACTAAAGCTGGAATGGCTACCCACTACAAAAAACCTTAAAGCAGTCTTTATGAATATGACAGAGGTATTTTAAAAGGTAGTGAATACATCCCTTAAAGAAATCTATGCAAACACAAACCGTGGAATGAAATGATGAAGATAGTTCAAGGCCGGAAAGTGGAAATAGAGTCAATGAAGAAAACCCAAACTGAGGGAAATCTGGAAATGAAAAATTTATTAGCTCAAACAGGGATCTCAGAGGCAAGCCTCACCAATAGAATACAAGAGATGGAAGAGAGAATCTCACACATTAAAGGCATGATAGAAGAAATGGATATCTTGGTCAAATAAAATGTTAAATCTAAAATAATCCTGGGGCAAAACATCCAGGAACCCCGAGACCCTATGAAAAGACCAAATCTAAGAATAATAGGAATAGAGGAAGGAGAAAAATCCCAGGTTAAAGGCAAAGAAAATATTTTCTTGCTGATTTATTTATTTTTATTTTATGTGCATTGGTGTTTTGGCTGCATGTATGTCTGTGTGAGGGTGTCAGAGCTCCTGAAACTAGAGTTACAAACAGTTGTGAGCCACCATAGGGGTGCTGGGAATTGAACCTGTGTCCTCTGGAAGAGCAATCAGTGCTCCCAACCAGCCCCAAAGAAAATACTTACAACAAAATCATAGAAAAAAATTTTTCTAACCTAAAGAAGGAGACATCTATCAAGGTCCAAGAAGCATACAGAACACCAAATAGATTGGAACAGAAAAGAAAGTCCCCTTGGCACATAATAAACAAAGCACCAGTATATATAACAAAGAAAGAATATTAAAAGCTGTAAGAGGAAAAGACCAAGTAACATATAATGGTAGACTTAATAGAATAACACCTGGCTTCTCAATAGAGACTCTAAAAGTCAGAAGGGCCTGGACAGATGTTCTACAGGCTCTAAAAGACCACAGATGCCAGCCCAAAGTATTATACCCAGCAAAACTTTCAATCATAATAGATGGAGAAAATTAAAGATATTTCATGATAAGAGCAAATTTAATCAATATTTATCTACAAATACAGCCCTAGAGAAGGTGCTAGAAGGAAAACTACAACCTAAAGAGGTTAACAATGATCAAGAAAACACAAGGAACTGAGCAATGGTGGCACATACCTTTAATCCCAGCATTTGAGAGGCAGAGGCAGGCAGATCTCTGAGTTTGAGGCCAGCTTGATCTACAGAGCTAGCTCCAGGACAGCCAGGCCTATTCAGAGAAACCCTCTCTCTAAAAACTAAACTAAACAAAACAAAACAAAAAACACAAGGAATAAATAATTCCAGACCAGAACATCAAGAGAGGAAACACACACACACACACACACACACACACACACACACACACACGTGAGCACACTACACACACCCACACAAATGAACACACACCACTAACACAAAAAAATAGCAGGAATCAACAAACACTCCTCATTGATATCTCTTAATAGCCAAGGTTTCAATTCCCCAATAAAAAGACATAGACTAACAGAATGGATGTGAAAACAGGATCTATTATTCTGCATCCAAGAAATCTTAACATCAAGGATAGACATCACCTCAGGGTAAAAGGATAGAAAAAGATATTCCAAACAAATGGACCTAAGAAGCAAGCTGGTGTAGCCATTTTAACATATGACAAAATAGACTTCAAACCAAAATAAATTAGAAAGAGAGAGGGAAGAACACTACACACTTATCAAAAGAAAGATCCATCAAAAGGACATGGAAATTCTTAACATCTGTGCGCCAAGCACAAAGGCACCCAAGTTCATAAAAGAAATAAAACTACAGCTTAAATCACATATTGACCCTCACACACTGACAGTGGGAGATTTCAAGACCCCACTCTTGACAATAGACAAGTCATCCAGACAAAAACTAAACAAAGAAATGATGGAGCTAACTGATATTATAAACCAAATGGACCAAACAGATATTTACAGAACATTTTACCCAAACAAAAGAATATACCTTCTTCCCAGTGCACCTTTGAGCTTTCTTCAAAATTGACTATATACTTGGACACAAAGCAAGCCTCAGCAGGTAGAAGAAAATCTACATAACACCCAGCATCCTATCAGACCACCACAGATTAAAGCTGGATTTCAACAACAACAGAAAGCTTACAGATTCATGGAAACTGAACAACTCACTACTGAATGAAAAATGGATCAAGACAGAAATTAAAGAAAGAAACTGAAGAAAGACCTTCTAGAACTGGATGAAAAGGAACACATAATACATGTGAAAATGTACACATAATACATGATGAAGATACACAACGTAACTAAACTTAGGGGACAAAATGAAGGCAGGCCTAATAGGTAAGTTCACAGAGCTAAGTGCATACTTAAAAAATATTGGAGCAATCTCATAGTAACTTAATAGCATACATGAAAGCTCTAGAACAAAAAGAGGAAATCACACCCACAAGGAGTAGATGGCAAGATATAATCAGACTCAGGGCTGAAATCAATAAAATAGAGACAAACAAACAAAAACAATATGAAGAATCAGTGAAACAAAGAGTTGGTTCTTTGAAAAAAAAACAATAAGACTGACAAACCTTTATCCAAATTAAGTAAATGTGGAAAGAAAATATCCAAATTAACAAAATTAGAAATAAAAAGGGGGCCATAATGGATACTGAGGAAATTCAGAGAATTATAAGGAAGTCCTTTAGAAACTTGTACTCTACTAAATTGGAAAATCTAAAAGAGATGAATAGTTTTCTCAGTACATGACATTTATCAAGTTAAATCAAGGTCTAATAAACAATGTAAGCAGATCTATAACACCTAGTAAAAATAGAGCAGTAATAAAAAATCTCCCAACCAAAAGAAGGCCAGGGCCAGATAGTTTTAGTGCAAAATTCTACCAGAATTTCAAAGAAGAGTTAATGCCAATAATCCTCAAATTATTCCAAAAATGGAAACAGAAGGAACATTGCTCAATTCATTTCATGAGGCCACAGTTACTCTAACACTCAAAACACATAAAGACACAACAAAGAAAGAATTACAGATCAAATTTTTCTCATGGACATAGATGCAAAAATTCTCAATAAAATACTTTAACCCAAATCCAAGAACACATGAAAAAGATGATCCACCATGATCAAGTAGACTCCATCCCAGAGATGCAGGGATGGCTCAACATATGAAAATCTGTCAATGTAATCCACCATATAAACTGAAAGAACAAAAAAACCACATGATCATCTCTTTAGATGCAGAAAAGGCCTTTGACAAAATCTAACACCCCTTCCTGATAAAAGTCCTGGAAAGGTTGGGATACAAGAAACATGCCTAAACATAATAAAAGCAATTTACAGCAAGCTCACAGCCAACATCAACTTAAATGGAGAGAAACTCAAATCAATTCCACTAAAATCAGGAAGAATACAAGGTTGAACACTCTCTCCATACCTAATCAATATAGTTCTTGAAGTCTTAGCTAGAGCAATAAGACAACTGAATGAGATCAAGGGATACACATTGGAAGGGAGGTAGTCAAAGTATCATTATTCATAGATGATATGATAGTTAGTATACATAAGCAACACCAAAAACCCTAACAGGGAATTCCTACAACTGATAAACACCTTCAGCAAAGTAGCTGGATACAAAACTAACTCACAAAAAAATCAGTAGCCCTCTTATATATAAATGACAAATGTACTGAGAAAGAAATCAGGAAAACAACACTGTCTTAGTTAGAGTTTTTATTGTTGAGAAAAGACACCATGATCATGGCAGCTCTTACAAAGAAAACATTTAATTGAGGGTGGCTCGTTTACAGTTTCAGAGGTTCAGTCCATTATGATCATGAAGCGGGGCATGGCAGCATGCAGGCAGATGTGGTGCTGGAGCTGAGAGTCCTACATCTTGACTCAGAGGCAACAGGAAGTCAACTGACTGTCACATTGAGGGAAGTTTGAGAAAAAGAGACCTCAGAGCCCACCCCCACAGTGACAACCTTCCTCCAAAAAGACCACACCTTCTAATAGTGCCACTCCTTTTGGGGGGCATTTTCTTTCAAACCACCACAAACACCTTTCACAATAGCCTCAAATAATAGAAAATATCTTGAGGTAACTTGAACCAAGCAAGTGAAAGGCTTGTACGATAAGAATTTTAAGAAACTGAAGAGGGTATCAAAAAATTGAAAGATCTCCCATGATCATGGATCTGTAGGATTGAATTAATAGTGAAGATGATCATCCTACCAAAAGCAATCTACAGATTCAATGCAGTCCCCATCAAAATTCCAACACAATTGTTCACAGATTTTGAAAGGACAAATTTCAGCTTCATATGGAAACACATACACACAAAACAAAACAAGATAATTAAAATAATTCTGAATAATAAAATAACTGCTATTCATATTCTCTCTCTTTTTACCCTACCTTTGAGTATATATTATGAATTCCAGTTTAGTGTTTTTGTAGGATTCCTGAGTGTACCAGTTTTTTTTTTGTTTTGTTTTTTGTTTTTTGTTTTTGGCTCACCAACCAGCTCCCAATCATGACACAGAGACTTAATTTTAGATTTGAATGCTTGGCCTAGTTAAGGCTTGTGTCTGGCTAGCTCTTTTTAACTTAAATTAACCTGTTTCTCTTTATCTAACTTTTGCCTTGGGGCTTATTACCTTTCTTACTTTCTTTCTGTGTATCTTACTCTGTGTCTGCTGACTGGCAGTGGCTGCCTGGCTTCTGGCCCTGGGCATTTCCCTTATTCTCTTCCTTCTTCTCTCATCCCTCCTCCTCTTGAGCCTAGATTTCTCCTCCTATTTATTCTATCTGCATGCCAGCCCCCCATTCCTCTCCTGCCTAGCTATTGGCCGTTCAGATTTTTATTAGACCAATCAGCTGCCCTAGGCAGGCAAGGTGAAACAAATGCAACACATCTTTATATAATTAAGCACACAACCTTACATCATTAAACAAATGCATAAATAAAAGTAACACACCTTTACACAGTTAAATTAATATTCTTCAGCACAAACAAATGTAACACATCTTTGTCCAGTTCCACAACACCTGAGTGTTCAAGTGAGTGGGTCTCTGTGTCTGTATCTGTTTCTTGTGCCTTTTCTTGGGCTCTTCTTCTGCTTGTTTGTTTTTTTCCTATTCTGGTTTGTTAGTTTTTGTTTTAACTTATCTTATTACTATCCCTTGGAAGCATGTTTATTTTCTAATGAGAGACAGAAAGTGGGTGGAATGGATGAGAAGGGAGGTGGGAAGAAATTGGGAGAAGAAAGCATAATCAGGATATATTATGTGAGAAAAGAAACCTATTTTCTTTTTTTTTCTTTTGGTTTTTTCAAGACAGGGTTTCTCTGTGTACCTTTGCTCCTTTCCTGGAACTCACTCTGTAGACCAGGTTGGCCTCGAACTCAAAAAGATCCGCCTGGCTCTGCCTCCCGAGTGCTGTGATTAAAGGCATGCGCCACCACCGCCTGTCTCCTATTTTCAATAAGAGGAAAGAAAGAAAGAAAAAGCTAAAAATAAAACTTCCATATGACCCAACTATACCACTTCTCAGCATCTGCCCAAAGGACTCAACATCTTACTCCATGGTTACTTACTTAGTTGTGTTCACTGTTGCTCTAGTCACAACAGCTAAGACATGGAAATAAACTGTCTTTCAGCTGATGAATGGATGAGGAAAATGTGTATACACATTATGGAATACTATTCAGCTTTATAAAAATTAAAAATTTTGAAATTTGCAGATAAATAGGTGAAACTAGAAATGATCATATTGAGCGAGGTAACCCAGACCCAGAAAGACAAAGGTCACAGGTTCTCTTTAATCCATGGCTCCTACTTTCAAATCTTCATATATAAGTGTAGACCTCACCTCTTACCAAAGAAATGCCTCTTTGCAAGAGAGACCAGAAAACCACAACCTATCAAAATGCAGAGAATAAGTTATCATGTGGTGCACAGCCCCAACTGGTACATCTACAATACAACTCCTGCACCTAAGGCTCTGGAATCTCTACAGTAGAGGGCAGAAAGACTGTAAGAGGCCAGAGAACAGGAAGTTTGTTGTGAGATTTCATCTCCTAGAAATGTCAGAAGCTACCCTCATGAAGTTTCATCAACATGGCTGCCTAAAAAAGATCTGAACAAGGAGGACACGATGAACATGTTAGCATGAAAGGGGGAAATCTTATGGCGCCCCAACTCTTGAAAGAGAACTGTAGGCAACTAAGGAATGCTAAGAGCAGGAGAAACAGGCTTCCCCAGGGAAGAAGCCCCTAATTGCCTATCCAGTACCAAGTGGTCAGCCCTCAGACTGTAACAAGAAAGAAAACTGGGTGTAAACTACACATGGCATGTGTGTGTTCATATCCTACTTAGATGAGGCTCACAACCCAAACAATAGGTTTTCTGCCCCATCCCCACCCCCCAGGTAATAAGTGTCTCCACCAACAAAGTAAGCCAGATCAAGCCAAATTGAAAAAGTATAACAGCAGATTGATTGAGCAAAGCAACTCCTGGGCAAGTTCATGGGTCTCAGAAATTGAGGCCAGAGAATTGCATGCTCAGGCCAGGGCAGGAAAGTTTTATAGACTGTAGGCGAGGGGTGATGATGTGTCTGCCACAAGCTGGCTTTGTGCCCAAGTATGGTCAAAAGCTGAGCACTTAGGCGGGGACTTGGGTGGCTGGTGGCATCAGGTGAGAAGTTGCAACAGCCACCAAGAATGTGGAACTGGCCTTTTGGCGCTTTTCCTTTGTTCAGAGACTCTCTGAGCAGGCAGGGTTTGGAAAGAGAGAGACAGGAATGGGGTTTCCCAGACTGCAGGGGCGAGCTGGAGGTTCCAACTGAACACCAAAGAAGTTCATTAGCCATAATCCCAGCGGCCTCTAGTCCTACCCTCTGCTGTCTCTCCCTTAGGTTGCACCATCCAGTGGCCATGCTCTTCACTTAAAGTCAAACAAATTCATGTTAATCTTATTAAGTATGAAAAGGTTGTGAGGTTCCCCAGAAATGTAGGACTGGATGTCAAATGATAATAAATTATCATCCAAAAAGGGGAAACAAGCACCGCAATGTTCACTTTGTCTCTTTACTACAGGTTGAAAGTGCAACAGAGAACAGATTGCTCTAAAGCAATAGCTCATTTTAATTCTTATTTGACTTCTAGTGAGGCTCTACGTTGTTTTTTTCTAAGAGTTCCAGTTGATCTGTACTTTACCTTTCTCACAGGAAGACGTGTCCTTTTCCGTTGTTTCTTACATTTGGGACAAGGAACCCTGGAGCTCACACAGGGATCTTCATATATAATATGAAGGATGTACTTATAGCTTCTTTTAAACTTTCATTTATTTGTGAGAAGGGGGCTCACACATGGCATAGTTTGCTTGAGGAGGTTAGAGAGCTACTTAAAGGAACTGGTTCTCTCCTTCCCCACTGCGGATCCCAGGGATCAAACTCCGGTTGTCAGAATTGGTGGCAAGCCACTGTACCCACTGAGCCATCTCACTGGCCCTTGTTTTATCCTCATGGATGCATTTTTCACTTTGGAAGTAGAAGTTTCTGGTCACTTAGAAAAACTGTTGTTGGAGCTATAATGCGGTAGTGGAACATTTGTTCAGCACGTGGGAAGCCTTAGATTCAGTTCCTAATAACACACACACACACACACACACACACACACACACACACACACACACA
>CABHPP010149589.1:0-48900 GCA_902168425.1 Peromyscus attwateri
TTTTTTTTTCTACGTCTGTGTTCCTTTATTGATTTTGCAAAATCTCAACAATTGCACGTTTCAAAAGTTCAGGTTGATTTAGAATAAATATACATGTGTGGTTTTACCAAAGACAGGTCTACAAAGTCCCATAAGCCCTTTGAGGGGTACAGGTTTCTTCACTATGCTAAAACAGTGTGCGGGCAACACAATGTCTCATTCAATCTTTAGAGTTGCTTTTGTTTTTAAATCCTAAAGTTAGGCCAGATTTCCTGCAAAATAAAAAAGAATTTACGACGAGAGATATTTAAGTGTCATCAGCACAGAGGTTATGAATCCATAAAGCCAGCTCTTGAGGCCGGAGGGCTGGACCACTGGAGGGGTGGGGTGTGAAGAGGGGAAGGATGTGCTGAGGGAGAAGACCAAAGTGAAGCTGCTGTAAGCCGAAGTTCCCATCAGAGTGCAGAAGCCGCCACAGAATGGCTACCTTCTCTGGCTGCCTGCATTCCCTTGAAAGCCAGCGATGCGGGAATGTCACAGCTGTGGGGGGACAGTGGGGTGCTGCCGGCATGTTGCCATCCGTGTCCAGCCACATAACCTGAAGGAGCAGCACTGTAGGTCATGTAGGGTGAGACTTGAGCTGGAGTAGGGTAAGGAGCCATGCTGGATGCTGATACAAAACTGCTCACAGCTGGGAGACCATTCGGTGCCTGAGAGAAAGGAAAGACAATCACATTACAGTATTCAACATCTCTCCAGTCCTTAGACACAGAATAGAAAGTGCGAGTGAGCTAACAGTATCCTGGTTCTACTTCTGGGCTGTCTTTTTTTTCCCCTAGACTTCCTTTTAACCTTACTTTGACCTGAAAGTATCCAGTCTTGCTACTTAAACAAACACAGTGCTGAAAAGCAAGATACTGTTCTTTCTACAAACGCTTTTTTTTGAGGAAGCTACAGCCAGAAAATTCACAGCTCTTACTTTTGTGATTTGCAAGTATCTGAAGGCGAGGCAGGGTGAGAAAGAGGCTAGGTGATTAAGCAGCTCGCCAGGCCTTTGTCAACCTTCCTGGCACTTGGGTTTTGTTGGGCCCTTTTGTTGAAGCTTTGACAGGCTTGTTTCAGGAAGCTCTCATTTCCAGGAGAGAAGGGCACAAGGTGTGGGTTGTTGTGTTAGAAACTCAAAATGAGCAAACCTTCTGTTAAATAAAACATGGGCCATGTTTTAAGATGCCATGTTGAAAATGCCACTTGGACAAAGGACATGTAAAACCGGGACTTCTCTAGCAAGGGCTTTTGCTGTTGGTTTTCTTACTGTTGTTTTGGTTTGGAGTTTGTTTGTTTTCTTAATGAAGTTTGGGGGATGTATTTTTTTTTTCACAGTTTTAGCAGAAAGGAAATTTTCTCCACAAAATTGGAGATTTTGCACTTGCAAAGTTTGGTTTTTTTTTTTGTTTTGTTGTTGTAGTAGTTTTTTAGTCATATGAACAAATCACTTTAAACGAGTTTAATGTGAAAGCTTTGTTTGCAAACAAAATGCAACAGCTCCGGCAAGCAAGCCTGCCTAGAAACCAGTGCTTTCTTGGCATCCAATAAATCATTGTTGGTATCGTTACTATTAACAACACCAAAAACACCCTGAGTTTTAATCCCTCTCTGGCGCGAGTACTCCCCACCCTTCAAGTGGTTCATTTTTTCCTCTCAGTTTCTACTCTGTTTGAAGATAAAGACTAAATCTTGTTTCCTGGAAATGACATGACTGGACTAACGTGTCAACATGTTTCCTAGTGAAAAAGCAATGTAAATACTGGAATTGTATTAGAAAATCATGATGTAGTCCCTAGAGCTCAGTAAATCAGACACATATTAGATGCTTTGTCCAGTTAAGTTAGGACAGAAAATGATGCTTTCTTTTGTGTACTCAGATTGAGCCCAGGACTTTGTACACACCAAGGGTGCCGTCCACTAAATAGGCTGCACCCCTTCTCACTCAGTTCTAGGAACTGCTTTCTGAATTAACGCATTTGGCCATCATTTTTACTTCCACGTCTATGAGAACACAGTGGTGAGGTCTAAAGGCCTATTTTTGGAGTGTAAAAGGAATATCTAAGGCCGGGCGGTGGTGGCGCACGCCTTTAATCCCAGCACTCGGGAGGCAGAGGCAGGCGGATCTCTGTGAGTTCGAGGCCAGCTTGGGCTACCAAGTGAGCTCCAGGAAAGGCGCAAAGCTACAAAGAAGAAACCCTGTCAAAAACAAGAAAAAAAAAAAAAAAAAGGAATATCTATATGTATATATATACATACACATGTGGATGGTAGAATTTACATGGATGCACATTAGCATTGCCCATAGAGTTCTGACAAAACCTCATCTTAAATCTTTGGTCTATTAGAACACATATCTTATATTCTTCTTTTTGTCATTGTATATCCTTTTAAAAATGGAAAAGGAAAGAAAAGAAAGATCCTTGAATACCTCCTATGTCCCAGGCACCTAGAAATATCCAACATATTCTATACAATTATAAGGATTAATATGAATAGCTCAGCTGGGTGGCGGTGGCGCACGCCTTTAATCCCAGTACTCAGGAGGCAGAGGCAGGTGTATCTCTATGAGTTCAAGGCCAGGCTGGTCTACAGATTAAGTTCCAGGACAACCAGGGCTACAGAGAGAAACTCTGTCTCAAAAAACAAAAACAAAAAATAATAGCTCATTATAAACTGCTCAGCTTATCACAATTACAAGATAATATATAGCATAATTTAATGTTCAATTGGAATTTAAACGTTTTTGTTTAGGGTTTGGGGTTTTTTTTTTTTTTGTTTGGGGTTTTGTCTGTTTATCCTGGTTTTTTTGTTTGTTTGGGGGAGGGTTCTTTAGACAGGGTCTCACTATGTATCTCTGATTGTCCTGAAGCTCACTCTGTAGACCAGGCTGGCCTCAAACCCACAGAGATCCACCTGCCTCTGCCTCCCAAGTGCTGGGATTAAAGGCGTGCGCCACTATGCTCAGCTTTCGTTTTTGTTTTTAAACAGGGTCTCACTATGTACCCAGGCTGGCCTCAAACTCATGTCCTTCTTGCCTTAGCCTTCCAACCAGAAGTCACAGGTATACACCACTATACCCAGATGAAATGAAAATATATTTCAAAGAGCCTCCCAAACGATGTCCTTTTAACTAAAACTCTGAACAATTAACAAAGAAATGACTTCATATCATTTGTTCAATAAAACTGAAATTCTATCTTCTTTCTATTTTTATTTATTTATTTGAATGGGGAGTGGTTTTGAGACAGGATTTCTCTATGTAACAGTTCTGGCTGTCCTGGAACTCACTTTGTAGACCAGGCTGGCCTTGAACTCATAGAGATCCTCCTGCCTCTGCCTTTAATCCTCTGCTGAGATTAAAGGGGTGTGCCACCACCACCAGGCATATCTTTTTATGCACAAGGCCATTTAGAAAGTTGGAAAAGGGCCACACACTTAAAGCCCATCACTCCTGCCTGATGCTGTAGTCTTCTGTAGCCTACCAAGGTGTTTCTCCTAGACAGTCAGGAGGTATAATTTAGTCTCAAACTACAGCCTGGTAAAAGATTCTCTCTTCTCCTAGAACTCAGTTCTCTTTATCGGTTTTTCTTTTCTGAAAACCAAAAAACAAAACAAAAAATTTATGTCCCCTTTTTAAGAATTAGTTATTATGTCTCAAAAGAATTTATTTTAGAGTTCTTAGGTAATAAAAATCTATATAGTCATCAAATTACAGGAGAGGATGGGGAATCGTCTAGCATTACAGAGATTATTGCTTTAATTGCTTTCATTCATTGTTTTATTTTCCCCAAGATGTCTTAAAAATTATTTTGGAATGTAACCATCCCAGTAGAATTATGGAATGGTGTCCACACCTGTGTTTGGCCCTTGCCAACCATTAATTAGTACTTAGATACTACTAATACCAATGTGTACCTAGAAAAACAGAATAAGAATATTAAGGTCTGGTAGTATAGCTCAGTGGTGAAATAGATTCTTAGCTTAGCATGCATGCAACCCTGAGTTCAATCTCCAACATAGGAGGAAAATGTTAAAATTAGTTTTAAAATAACAGAAAACTTGACTCTACATTTTTTAAGTGCCTAATGTCAAAAGATTTAACATGCATGGCAAAATAATGATCTATCTGGGAGAAGCTATCTGTTGTTGACTTCTGTTTTCTGTCACTGCTACCTGTCCTTCGGTGGGGTGCTGGGGGTGTTAGTTACTATGTATACCCTCATTCTTGACGCAGCTATTATTACCCCACCCCTTAAATACAACCGACAGAAGGACTGGATCAGACTCTTGGGCCTCAGATAATGCTCCCTTCATGGAGAGGCAAAACATTGGGCTTTAAGCTTACTTCCATGTGCCTTGTTTACTCCATAACTATATTCATTTGCCAAATATAACACATCCTATTAATTTTTCCATAGCTACCCAACTTCTCATACCTAAAGTACCAAACTTGCTTTGTTTTCATCTGTGGTAATACTGAATATTTCAAGGTTCTCAGAACGCCATGGTATTTCCTGCCTGTCAGTTTAGTGGTGCAATCCCCTCTGTGCTGCTGAAAAACCCAAATCAAGTTCAGAGAGGAAGCTCCATCCTGTACAAAGGGAGGCAACTGGTCACTTACAGGGAGACAAAAGGTGGAAATCCTCAGCCTTAGCTTGGCTTTTCCTCATGCCTATGACTTGACCAGGACAAGAGGGGAGTTTTGCCTTAATGTTCCATTCTGCTGTTGGGAGTTCAGATTTCAAAATTGGGGAGTTGGGGGGAGGGTTTGGGAGAATAAGCAAGAAAAAAAAAGTGCTTCAAAATGCCCCTGCCCCCAGCCCCTTTACTGTTCATTCATTACAGTGACTCAATAAATATCAATTTTCTCACTATTAATTTTGAAACATGACATTAGCAAAAGTAATAAATCTTTACTGGGTAAAGTGATCGTTATTTATGAAGAAATCACTGAAAGGGTAAGATTTTCCACAGCAAAGGAAAACAACCCACAGGTAGCACTGGTTTGTTTATGCTCTCCAGTAAAAGAGTAAACTTCAACTCCCCAAATCTGTTTAATGTTTTCAGTGAAGGGGCATGTAATTAATCTGAAAAGCTAGTTAGGCTGCATAGAGACTACCAAATGTACACCATAAATATAGTAGGAGCAAACATGTTAAATTACACTATTTAATTGGATTGCAAATATGATTTATAAATCAATCAACATACGGAATCTCGGGGGGAAAGTAGACAAATTTTCTAAATGAAACCCTGCAATAGGAATTTGTAGAAATCCCATTTTTGAAAACGGCTTTGCCTAAATGTTTCATAAATAAGACTTCAGTCCTTCAACCCCCTTTTCGCAAAGATCTTTCAAGAAAGCAACACGAATTCTTTTCTCTGAAAGATTGTTGTACCAACCAGCTACCTTCTACTTATTTTTGGAAATGAGATTAACTGATACAGAGTAAAACAGACAGAGTTGGTTTTCTTTGTTGAGTTGTCTCAGGAAAAAAGACAGCTTTTATTTCATGAACACTAGAAGAAATTGTCTAGAGGAATACTGATGGTGTAATGTAGCTTGAGTTAGGTGGTCCCATGGCTGTGCTGGCAGGCTGTTGGAGGACAAGGACCTGCCTTAATCACCTTGTAGCCTCACAAAATGGGACACATCGGGGACATTTCATAAATGACTTACTGAAGACTTGTGAGTGCAAAAGACACAATTCTCTTGTTTTAAGGACAAAACAAAGAGCTACCCCCCACCCCCCTCTATCATAGAACGAGTATTTACTTCAAGCAAGCCAAATGAATAAAGCTATGGGCAGAGTAAATAAAATTTCCAACCAGCCATTTAACTATTTGATTTATGGCTGTTCCTTGTATGCCTCCCCCTCTAAGAAAATGGAAATGCATTAGTATCCAAACACTTGTGACCGTGAAAAAAAAGAAGGAGGAGGACGAGGAGGAGGAGGAGGAGGAGGAGGAGGAGGAGGAGGAGGACGACGAGGAGGAGGAGGACGAGGAGGAGGAGGAGGAGGAGGAAGAGGAAGAGGAGGAAGAAGAAGAAGAAGAAGAAGAAGAAGAAGAAGAAGAAGAAGAAGAAGAAGAAGAAGAAGAAGAAGAAGAAACTGGTATGACAACTGCTGTCTGGAAATTAGAAGTTAAAGACTACTTTTCAAATTCTGGGAATTAGCTACTCAATAGTTTCTCTCTTGAAGAAAATGCAAATAACAGTCCAGTGCCAGGTTCTCTGTTCACGACCTGTCTGTCAGCCACTCCTCCAACCCACTTGGCCTTTCCTTTCTAATAACATGAGTTTACCCTGGCTTTATGATAAAATATATTTGACCATAAAAACAACTGTGTTTCACATATATTTACAATAGCAGTTTCATAGACAAAATACAAATTTGCGTCTGAAAATAAGCAGATATTTTTGAGAAATTATTTCTCTGAGATTATCTTTCTAACTACTCTTCTTTCCTTCTTTGTTGTATAATGACCTAGTAAAACAAACCTGATAAAATGAAATAACAGTCATAAACATGGTTCAACACTCATCCAAGAGAATACTTTTAGTTACCCCATTACAGGTCCAAATGTCTCTAGATAGTGGGAAGCTAGTATCGTACTTAATCTTTTCAAATTTTATGTTTCTAAATGTTATCAAAATTGATATAGCCTTACACTGATTTATTTAATTTTATTTTGTATTCTATTGGCATACAACAATAATTATATGTATTTATCAGATACAGTGTGATGCTTCAATACATGTATACATTGTAAAATGATCAAATCATTTAGCATGTCAATCACCTAAGTTAACATAAGATATTAAAAAAAAACATTCAGAATCCTTTCATCTAGTGATCTAGATTTTACAGTCTTTTAAATGACCTTTTGTTGCTATTTCACGTGACACATTTTACTGACATATAATTATAATTAAGTTTGTTTAAAAATACTATTGGCTGAAAGCTAATCAAATTAGACCATGTATGTCATAAATATGAAGAATTTCAAAGACTACTAGAATTTGCCTAAAATTTCATTCTCTATAAAATTATAAATTAATTTAACAAAATGCTAACTTTGTTTATTCACTCTGAAAAAAATTCGGTCAAACTTCATTTCTGTCTTCATGAAAATATTATGTTCAGGAAAACGGGTTTTAAATTTTTTTAATTTACTTATTTGTTTAATTATCAACAATAGTATTTTAAAATATTTCACTAGGAAATTATATACAAGATGATTCAGGTGTATCATCATTTAAAATAATGCACAAATGAATACTTTATGAGAATCTTAGATTAAGCTGCATCTTTAAATTCAGCTGTTTTCACAACTCATTTAATTCTGAACTATTTTAGTGTAAGTATTTATAGACTACTCTATTTCTGGCATCTTAATTGTTAATGAATACTATATTAAATTTACTGTCTCCATGAACATATTCCACCTCAAAATGAAGATACTGGAACCCTGTAAATCTATCATTCATATTACTCTAGAGTAGCAGGTGAGCACTATGTTTGTTCTGAGGAAATATGCCTATTTGGAGAAAACTTTTCAAAAACCATACATTTATTCATGAACTGTGTAAATAAAATCAATTATTAATATACCAAATTCCATGTAAAATGACAAATATGGTCCAACACCTATGTTTATCTATTTCATGGTTTTTTTTTCACTTGATCACGTTGAGATTTTGTGCCTTCAATAAAAGTAAACCAAATAGAAAGAACAAGAAAACATTGTTTCCCTTCACAAGTAGATGAGAGTAAGGATTTCCTGCCCAACAGTAAATGTAGTTGAAAAGTCTAAGATAAATAAATATTCTACCCTAGTCAACAAAGACTTCTGAATGGGACTCTAGTATGAATTACAGTTCAACGTTAATGCATAAGATAAATTTGAATATTCTAAACTAATTTTCAAACACAGTGAATAGATGGATGTATGACTGAACTGTGCATGCAGTTCTAATTCCTAGGGATCAGGTATCTTTGAAGTTTGAGTTGAAAATAGAAACTCTAGATCACGGTAACTAACCAATGTAGCACTCAGTGCCAGCTTGTTCTGTAGTCATTTTACAGGTGTCTCCCAAGAAAACATATTCTGAGCTCTGAGTCTGAATTCTCCATCTCCCCTGAATACCCCAAAGGGAAACTGGCACGGTAATTAATTACAACTGCAAACGCCCAAATATTACAGGCACATTTTTTTTCAGCTTTCCTTTGTCAAGGACTTTCAAGTTTTGTTGGCCAGAGTGGCAACTGGTACCTGAGTTATCCTCAGAATATGCTGACAACACTTTGTACAGGGAGCGGCAACTTGTAAAATTAAAGTTAGCTCTTGAATAGAATATTGCAAGATAATTACAACATAAGCAATTCCCATTCATATTAATTCTTATGAGTTTTTATGTGTAGTTTTACATCAAGAAATCAATGTCTTCCCTAAAGTGTTTGCCTCTTTAACGTATGTTTAGCCTTCATCATAATAGAGTATCCACTGATCTATGTTGTGCTTAGAAAGTTTCTGTTTTGTGATTGTGCATCATTTGAATTATCTGCCTACATGGCAGTATGGGATAACATTTCAATTAAGAGTTCTTCAAATATTAATTTGACAGAAATATCCTTCTATTTGGGCTCCTGGTCTCTTAAGTATTATAACATTTAAAACAGGATTTATTTGGCCACCTTTTCTTTAAATTATTTGCTTTTATAAAACACAATTTAGTAATTTAAAATTCCTTGTAAATGAGTTTTAGGGAAACAGCAAATTACTTGAAATGGTATTTATTTTAAATAAACTGTCAGTTTAGCTTTAAAGTATATTATAAATTAGCCATTTTTCTAAGCCAGCTTTCCTGACAGATACGTCGTTCAAGGGAGGGGGGGGAATGAAAGTAGCTGTGAAGGGTTTTGGATGAGGAAACTACTTTTTTGTAAAGGGTGCTGCTGTTCATGGATTGTGTGTGGGAATTGGAGCTTATTTTGAACTCTAGACTTCACAGTGTGATTCCAAAAAGCAGTGAGCATCAGAAGGCTCTGAGCTCCTGTTCAATGCTCACTAGTGTTATTGTTGCTCTGTGTACACTTCCTACTGTTTGTCACAAATGCTTGGTGGAAGGTTTCTTACTATGGATTTTCTAAACAATGCATGTTATGAATATCACTTACTTTCAAAAGTCAATCTCCAACTGCCATTTATAACCACAGGGGATATTTAATGAATGTTTTCTAAGAGCCATGTCGGTGTGCTAACTCTTTGGTCTCTGGGACTATTATTTCCTTATGTTGAAAATAAAGAAACCGAGGCTCTAAATGGGTCAACAGCTTGTTTTAAGAAGCGGCGGTACCAAAGCACCAGGCTTCTAACCATTGTGCACCACGGCCTCTCTGTGAGCTGATTGTTCCAGGCAGGTTTTTAAGGAAGAAAATGGTGAATTTGCTTGTGATATCTCACAGGCATTCTCTACAGTAGAACCAGACTGAGAAAAGCATCACTCCTTCCTTGCTGTTTTTGGTTCTATTTGCCAGGGAATAGCTAGCTACTAATGCATTCTGACAACACTGAGAGGGACTAGGAAATAGAAATGTAATTTGTTAGAAAAAAAAAATGATGGTTAGGGGGTCCCCCAATGGATAAGAATAATAAGTTCCAATAAATAGTATAACTGATTTTGACAAGAAATGAAGTTTTAAGGCTTTAAGATAAGTACTTTGTCGCTTTGGGGAGGTGGAGTCTACTCCGTAAATGCTGGCCTTAAGTCCGCACTTGAGTTTCGAACTGTTCAGTCTAGCACAGTGACGAATTTGGACTCACACTTTTGTGTGGCAGCTACTTAGTTCTTCTCGGGGTGTGGGGGGCAGGGGGGAGAAACACGAGTGTTTTAAATTTTCCTTCAGAGAGTAGAGGGAGGGCCAGAGGGAGGGAAAGGAAAATTAAACGGTCCACAGCCAGTCCGTATAATTTGAGGTTTTCTCACTAACCTCCCTTGGGAAATTATGATGTGACCTTTAATCGGGAAATGGTAACTTTATTACGTTTATCTGGTTGCCCCTCTTCCATTACCGCCGGACAAGCTGGTCTCTGGCAGCCGGAGCAGGGGAACTGTCTGTGTACAGGGCCCCCCGCAGCCTTCCACAAGCCTTCGGACTCCGACTTGCGGTGTCCAGGCTGCAGCCGGCTAACCGGGCGCTGCTCTGAACCCCAAGGCCCGGCCATTCCGAAGCTCGGCCTTGGCTTGCCAGAGACCGGCTAGGTGTGGTGGGAGGGCTGGGGGCCACACATGCAGCGGGATGCCAGGCTTTTGCTCAGCCTTCAGCCCAGACCTAGTCAAGCTGGGATTCATCCCCCGGCTCCAGTGAGTCGCTAGCCCTGGTGTCTCTCCGTCGGGGCTCAGAAAGGCCCTGCGTCCGTCCTCCATCTCCCCATCCCCGGCCCCAGGAGACCCGCCGAGCCAAGCCCTCTCCTCCTCACCTGGCCGTACTTGGCCTCCTGCTCCAAGGCCCCCTTCTCCAGTCCATTCACTGCGTGCGGGGCGGCGGCCGGGAAGTTGTTGCGGCCCAGGCTGCTCCACTCCTCCACCTTGGGGCTGTGGTAGGGGGAGCTGTCGCTCACTCCTGGGAAGGTGGAAGAGAGTTGTCAAGCTCAACCCGTGCGCCCCCTCCTGAGACAAGACCCGAATCCCTAACCACAAACCTCCAGGGCTAAGACCTGGGGTCAATTCTCCTGCGCTAGGCCGCCTACGCCTACGAGCGCTGGACCCAAGCGTAGACTTTTCGGATGTCAGCCTAGGGCCTGGAAAAGTTTTGATGGCCTGAAAGTAGGCCTCTGAGTTAAGTTTCACCCACGCCTGACGGAATTTTGTTTTGTTTAAAACCAGCGTTAGATTTCCTTTCTTCCTTTTTGATCTCTTAGGGGATGGATTGAAAGAGACGAGAATTTTTCCAAATGGAAGGAAGACCCCGGAGCTGTGAAGCTGGATGTTTGTGCATCGCCTCTGTCCTGACCGAAGGAGAGCCGCGAAGACCTGACATGGGTGAGGACTGGGGAGGGAGAGAGGGGTACAGGCTTAAGTGTGTCTTGCTCACAGACAGCCTGAAAAATGCCCACTGCACTGTGGGGTTATCTGATAGTTATGTCAATAAGAACGAACAAAAGACCTGCAAAGTTCTTTGCAAACAAATAACTAAATGATGACCACAATACACATGCAAAATATTCGTGCGCGGATTCCACATTGCGTGTTTATGGGACTTCCCTACATTCTCTGCCTCTGCCTGCTAAATGAGTACATTTATATGCATATTTTAAAAATGAAGCCTGGAAATACCGTGGGTGTCAATGGTAGAAGGTTTTTCTTTTTAAGTATCAGAAAGAGAAAAGTAAAGTATTAAGAGAATGAAAGTAGAATTCGATGTTAAGAAAAGGAGTAAAGCCATGTGCCTATCTTTCTGTTCTTAAAGGAGATATAAACAAAAAATTATAGAGAGTAAGGTGATGGTCATAATATCTACAATTATGCATATCGAAGAGAGATGCTTGCAGGCTGCATGCATCTGTCCTGTCTCTTGGCCCTGTGTACAGAGTTGTCATTTCAACTAGATTTTAAACACTTCTGTCTGCTACAGGTCCTTCAGTGAGTGGTCATTTGGAGAAATTACCTTTGTATATGCACAAATTTGCCAGAAATCTGGTTGTTTAAAGGCGACATCATGATAACAATGTCTACAAGGACTTTCCCTCCTGTGATCCAGTGCTTTCCTACCTGACACTTGGTCTGACTGCAGGATTCCCCCAGAGAACTGTCAGGCTATGCCTCCCCCTCCAAAGAAATCGATTGTGTTCTCATTTTTGCAGCAGGAAGCCAGGGCTGGTTCAGGCCTGATGGCCTTTGCCTTCCCAGACAAAAGGCAGTCGGTGGGCACAAGCCCGAAGTTATCTTAAGAAACTGAGATCCCCCCGTGAGCCCCCATTTCTGCTGATCTCACACGTTCCCACGAACAGGGGCTTCCTTTAAATGTCAGTGAGGTCAGTTTATCCTATAAATCAAGGGCAACATCTCCAACGAAGGCTCCAACTAGTTCCAAACAACTCAAAATTTTACTCTTATCAATTCCCAGTCAGAAAACAAGAAGATGAGAAATCATGCACTGTGTTAATTACTCTAAAAGGCAATTGTGCCAGTGTGGTGGAAACTCAAAAAGCAAGAAATGATTACAGGAAATATTTTCCTCTTTCCTAATTATTTTTTTTCCTCTGCCTGTCTTAAACCTTATACTGAGAAATTAGGTAGTAAATTGAGCGGAAAAAAAAAGTTTCTTTTTCTCCCTACACCAAGAAAGAAGCTAATGTCTTTTAAATTTTATTTTTTAACAGTACAATAAAGGAAAACAAACTCAAGCCTCCTGGGGAAGCCGGGTCGTAGGGTGCGGGGATTTCGGGGGATCTTTCTGAGCAGGCAGAAAAGACACCCAGGACAGCGCAAGGTTCGGGCTTGAAAACCTGCAGGAAGGGACCCGGCGGCCACTAGCATTCCCCAGTACCCGAGTACTCTGCAGAAAGAGGGAGCCTGGGGGGTTGGGGGACCAGAGACAGCAGCCGAAAAGACAACAGCGAATCATCAAGCAATTGTCACCGTAACAACAGGGTTGATATTTAACGTCTGTTAAGGGTCCAGGTTGGAGAGAGAGAGAGAGAGAGAGAGAGAGAGAGAGAGAGAGAGAGAGAGAACCCGGATCTCCGTTTCCGAGGAAAATGAAGTGAAGCATAAGAATGAAACCAATTAGGTGACATTTGAACTTCCTGCCTGAGCAAATTTGGCCTGATTGCCAGAATCCGAGAATAATAATACAATTTCCACAGCAGCGTGCGGGACTCCGTAGCTGCTGCATCAGATCGGCAAGCAAGTTACCGGCGGTAGCATCTGCAGCCCGCGGGCAGGCCCAAGCCGGCTAGGGCCTCCCACTGCTCCCCAAGTCGGGTCGGCTGCGCTCTCCAAGCAGGCTCGCCCGGCTGAGGCCGCGGGTGCGCGAGAGGCGGGGGAGGGTGGAAAATGCGAACCATGTGTTGGGGATGGGGGGATGTTATGGGTCTGGTAGTTTGAGATGAGGCCGCAGACTCTGTGTGTGTGTGTGTGTGTGTGTGTGTGTGTGTGTGTGTGTGTGTGTGAGTGTAGGAAACGGAGAGGGCAAGAGTTTCAAGTTAATGAGATCAGGACAACCCCTGGGAAGACTCCTTAGGTTTCCAAAAGAAAAAGCCACAGGTGGTGGGATCGACGCTCGCTAAGAACCCGAAGGTCCTGGGGTTCCCCGCAGCGCACGGGAACCCTCTCCACTCAGCACCCCGCCTCCGAGCGAGCCCCTTACCTTGGTCGGTGATGGAGCGGATGCCCAGGATGTCCGTGACAGAGTGAGAGGAGGGCCAGGTGCGCGGCATGGCCACCGAGCCGGGGATGGCCGGCACCCCAGGTGGTGTGGGCACCTTAGCGGCCGCCGCCGCGATGGGACTGGGGTAGGAGTAGATGTGGTTGTAGGGCAGCGCGGGCTGTGGCGCAGGCTGGTGCTGCTTGTACGAGTCGTAATGAGCCTGCTGGGCCAAGTTGCCGATCTTGTTGCGCAGAATCCGGCTGATGGAACTCACCGAAGGCACGTTGTACTTGTCGCACACGCCGTCCGCCAGCAGGCGGTCCCGGATCTCCCAAGCGAAGATGCCCGGGTCCCTCTGCTTGTAAGTCCGGATGTGTTTCACCACAGTGGGAGTGGTGACCCGGGGTTTGCTGCCCCCGATGGCTCCGGGCAAAATCGAGCCCGTCTCGTTGTAGCGCGCCAGGATCTTGCTGACGCAGCCGTGCGAGACCCGTAGCTGGCGGCTGATGTCACAAGGTCGGATGCCCAGTTGGGCTAATTCCACGATGCGAAGCCGAATGGCGTTGGGCAGCGGCCTTCCGTTCACGAACACTCCTCCCAGCTGGTTCACCTCCCCGAAGGCTGGCTCTGCAAAAGGAGCATAGAGCGCGCGACAACGCGCACCCGCTGCTTGGGACAGCCGCCTGCCACTCGGCCTCCGCGAGCATCCGGGGACAGGGCTGTGACACTCTCAGAACTGTGGCTGTCCCGAAACTAGACGGTCCCGGCCTGGGCCAAAGGGCCCCAAACAAGCTGCGGCCAGACCTCGTTCCTGCTTTGCGCGTTCCTGCTACAAACAAGTCCCAGGGCAGCTCAGGACACCCCAAAACTCTCCGAAGCAGGCGGGGACATCGGTCCTGACGCGCCAGCGCGCCCCTCACTGCCTGCTTGGCACCAAAACCCTCGGCCCCCGCTCCCCTCCACCGCCTTACCCCCTCCCCCCAGCGCGGTTACACAGAATCCGGGGAAAGCTGAGGGGTGGTTTTGTTTTTGTTCTGTTTTGTTTGCATGTGTAAACACGCGTGCAACAAAACTTGGATTGACATTGGAGCTGTGGAACTCGCCAGTGCCACGGCCCTCTTAAGATCAGAAAATGGCATCAACTGCCACCCGGTAGCGGGAGTCTCCACTGCACCCCTGTCGCCGCTGACCCTTGGCGTGTTCGCACAGCTCTTCGGGACGCGGTCTGAGTCAATAGAGCGCGGGTGCGCGCCCCAGCTCCCTCCCTCTCGCCCTCGCCTGCTCGCTCCCTCCCTCCTCGGTTCTGACAGCGTCCCCCGCCGCCACTCACCCATTGCTCCGAGCAGTACACCAACCCGGCCCCAGTTCCGCACTCCCAGAAAGAAACTTTTCTCTCGCCTTCACTAGGCCGACCTGTCGCTGCTCCAAGTCGCGGGTGCCTGGGCTTCTCCCCGGGAGGAGGCGACGAGGGTGCCAAAGGAAAGAGTAAAAGGAAGTCTGTGCCGGGCAGAAAGAGGCTTGAGTTCTGCATTTCAATCTAAGCAGCAACGTGGGCTGGGCTGAGCAGGGCCGGGCGGCTCAGTCTATCACTCACTTGTGACACACCCCAAAAAGAGGTGGGCCCGCGGGCAGTCTGCGTTGTAATTGGTGCAGGCCGGTGAGTGACAGCTCAGTTCGGGGAAACTCCTTCCGCTGTCTGTTTCAGGCCGGCTCTGCACCTGGGTGACTAAATACAATAAATATGAGTGTTTGACATCTTCCCCCCAGGGGCGCCACAAACAGAGTGCAAAATCAAGCTGGTAAAAATGCTGAATAAGCGAATGGAAGCTTGGGTCTCAGTTTGAGTGACTTTAAGCGGGTAGGGGCCCGAGGACACCTCTTGGGGAAGAGATGGACTTCTCAGCATTGGAATTGGAGGTTAGGACTCTCGAAGAAAGCCAGCAGGCGCGACAGTTAAGGGGGGAGCTCCGGGAGGTGAGGATGACTGAGAACTACCTGCAATGCTGATCTTTGGGGACTGTCAGAAAGAGTCTTGCCCACAAAGTCTACCTCCTTTCAGTCCACTCAGGAGCGGGGAGAGCTCAGAAGACAGGCCGATGGGAGAGACGGAGAGACCAGAGGTCCAGGGGAGAAGCTTGAGGTGTTAAGGACAAGGGGACCGCCTGAGATGGTTAGCCCCACGCAGGGAGAGGCTAAACCTCAGCCTAGCAAGAAGCTGGCAGGGACCGCCTGCTGTGTGGAGAATTTTAAAACCCCCCCGACTAAAGAGAGCGCAGGATCTCCACGGGGAAGAAGGGCAGATACCTAGAACGTCGAAGGCAGAGGCCATTCCCCCCACCCCACCCCACCCCACCTGACTCACCCAGAACGCAGGGTCCTGGGTTCTCTGTTTTAGAATTTGCCAGGGATCTCAACACCAGTGAACAACCTTGAAAGATTTTTTTTTTTAAATATGAAGGACAGCCCCAAAAAGGTAGACACCCAGGCTGCATCTGAGCATCTGTATGTAATTCCCCGTGACTTCCTTTTAGCTACCAGAGATCTTATGGTTCTGCCTACCTGTGGATTTTCACTTTCACTCACCCGAAGTCCAAAGAGGATAGAACGATTTGGGGCGAAGAAATGTATTTATTGACGAAGCCAAGATTGTGAAGAATGTGAATAAAATAAGGAAGAGAAACACTTTGAATGATCTGGGGAATTTGTATTACACAGGAAAGAGGATGATATTACTCCATCTCTATCACAACTGGTCGCTCTTGTACACACAAGATGGAGGACGGTGCTCCCATTCTCCCGAGGGTTCAGGTCTGCACACAGGGAAATCAAAGGAACCCCGACGGTTCACCACTGACAAGAGCCCAAGAAATCTAGTAATCGCCTGTCTTGGAAGTGAACGCAGATCTTCAGGTGCCTGCTTCTGTGATGAGCATGCACTTTGAATTCGAATGACTGAGCTGTGAAGAATTTGAAAGATTACTTCAAATGTCCTGTATCATGTCATCAGGAATCTTGAAAGGTTTCACAAACAGAAATGCTTGAACATAGCCCCCAGTTTTTGTTGGTCGGTTTCAAACGTTTAAAGTCTTTGCAAAGCTTGACTTTGTGGTTTTATCTTTGTCTCCCTGCTCAATGCTTCTTGTGTGGCATGGTCTGAGGCTCTTTAACAGGGAGAGTCTCAGGGACCCAAGACTTCAGAAGCAGCATCCCCCTCTGTGTTATACTATAAATGTCTTGAGACACCGAGACCGAGTAGAGCTCAGAACTTGGCCTGGGACTTGTGCAAAGGAAAGCTTAGGTTCTGCCCCTTGATGAGGAGCCTTTGTCCTCACACAAACCCCACTCGAGTAGTGTCCTCTGGGTGTGCTCTTTGCTCTGCTTTGGTGTACCCCTTGAGTATTTCACACCCTTCTGAACTGGTATGTACGGGCAGCGTGTCCAGCCTTGTGGAGTGGCAAGACCTGGTGTCTTAAAGAGGACCTAACTAACCTCATTAACCCAGAGTGATCAAGAGACCTTCTGGCTTGGGAATTTAATGCACAGCACCCTCTTACCCACTCCAATGTCTTCACTGTCACACGTCCCCCTCGCTCTTGCACAGGTCCACAGACATCTATAGACTTTCTGTCTGCTGGATCTGGCAGTTGGTGGCTCATGGTCTTAGCTGCTGTGGCTGCCCTGGGCATGTGCAGGCAGCATCTTCCTGGGCATAGGTCCTCACCTCAGTGTCCCTCAGGCCTTCCTAACAGCATTCTAGAGAGCACAGAATGAATCGATCTTGGACGCTTTGGGCCACTCAGCACCTATGACAGACCCAAGCCGGTGCTTAGGGACTTTAGGAACTGGAGATGCAGGAACAGAGAAGAGACATGTCATCTCCAAGAAGGGGCACAGAGTGCCCTGGAGGCCAAGGAGCCTGTGATCCTTGGAGTCTTAGCAAAACTGGGGAGGGAGGAGGTGGGAGAGGGAAAGGAATGCACAGATGGAAGGGAGAGGGGGAAATATACTTAGTACCAGTGAGCCTTGGTGGGCAGAAGGATGCAGGACTTTAAGAAAGTGCAAGGGTCACTGAGGGTCAGGGCCCCTGGTTACTGAGGTCTGGATCCAGGAGGTCATACAGGAATGGGGAGAATTTCTACTAAAAGGAGAAATTTAAGACCAAAACCAAAACATAGCCAGAAAGGCCTGCATCTGGCTCAGGCCAGAGAGAAGCTAAAAGCTAGGCGCTAAGGCCTCCTCTGGGGCGACCCCTTCTCTGGGTAAATATTTACTCAGTAGGAGACTGGAAGCTGGAGAACTAGAGGGTGTGAAGGAGGAGGTTACGCCAGGATTCCACACACTTGGCACTGGGCAGCCTCCTGTGGGAGTCAAACTCGGAGATGCAGGGGCAGCTAGGCCCTCACACGGCTGCGCTGAGGAGCTTTATCCCAGGGGCTTCTCCTCCTCTGCTGAATTCAAGCCTGCCCCCAACGACCCAGGCCAGACGCTTGTAAAGTCTTCATAAATCTGTCAGTGGTCCCTGTGTCACGGGCCCCGCCACCTGTGGTGCGCGCGTCCCTTTAGGCACTAGCGAGGTCTGAGAGATGCGCAGGAAGTGGAATCTAACTCTTCCCAAGGCCGCGCACAATGCATCGCAAGGCGGCGGCACTCCAGGCTGTGAGCGACTCCGGGAGCCATCATTTGATCTCAGCCAGTACTTAAGGACAGCTTCTGTGCGCGTGCAGGTCCGTGGTGACCGCGGAAGGGAAGGCAGGGCGAGAGGGAGACGCGTGGATGGAAAGGAGTCTTGCTCTATCGCAGTTGCCGTGAACTCAGGAGGTAGGGGAGAATACTTAGGAACCGAACTCCGTAACTTTGTCCCCTGCTTGGAGCAGATTGAGTCAAGCAAGGCCCAGGCCACTATGCCCTGCTGAGGATCGTTGGCAGCCAGAGTCAAGCTCCGGGACATGGAATTTCAGAGTCAGTGAGTTCTGGGGAAACTTTCCGGCAAAGGTTGGGCCTCGAGTCGGGTTCCTGTACAGCATGGAGGTGCTAGTTAAGTTCGCACGCATTGCGCTTGACTTAGAAAAAGCAATTAGGCTCCTTTGGATCTGGGCGCTAAGTTAGGGCCCAGCCAGGCAGGATCTGAGCTCCTTCACCCACTGCCCTTCCCCGCAAATGTCGGGGTAAGCGGCGCGCCCCGCGCCCATGGCCAGGCAAGGTCCACCCGAGAAGGCTCGCCCAACAAATTTGTATCCCGAGTCGCGAGTGGCGGCGGCAGCTAGAGAAACAACCACTGAGGTCTGGGGACAGGGCCAGCCTGCAGGGGTCCTCAGCTAGGCCGAGGGTAGGGTAGGGTGGGTGGCGCGCACACTGACCTGCTGCCCTTGGCTCGCGGGCGACGCTGCGGACGCACCAGCGCAGCCAGAGAGGCTGCAGGGGACCCTAAGTGGAGTCCAAGGACTCCCCGAGCCTTGCTTCCTGGCTGCTCAGCCTTGCTTCGGCCGGCCGGACGAACCTCGCGTATGGAGACCCTTTCCTCCTCCGTAGCAGGTAAGGCTGCAGGTGGGCGAGCAAGAGCTGGGAGGATGCTCCCGGTGCGCAGGGGCTGGACGGTCGCAAGGAACCGGTGCTGGAGGCTGCAGGGTCGGGCGAGCGCTCAGCGCCGGCTCTCTCCTTCCCAGGCCAGGGGAGGGAGGGGCCTGTTGCGGCCTGAAACCCACTCTTCATTCTCCGCCTGCCTGTTTCCGATCAGCCGGGGTTGGTTTTTCTGTTTGCTCACTCCTTCTATTACAATAAAAACAATCGACATTTCTTTTCAGTTCCCCCATATTAGCGTCACTCAGTAATTGTTCTCCACCTCCAGCCCCCCTCCCGTGTTGAAGGCGAGTGGGATTGCTGGGGTTCTCGTACTGGAAGGTTTCCGAGTACATAAGCAAATCTTCCCTAAAGACTTTAAAGTAAAAATAAATAACGGCCCGGGAAATTGCTGTGACCCTAACATCACTTTCCGAACGCAAATTACACCCATTTTTCAGTTTTCAACAGTGGAATTGCTTTCAGAAGGACGGCTCTGGGCCTCCTGTGGTACGATTGCGTTTGTTTATTAAAGTCTCAAATGAAAGGGAACGTATTTTTGTTCAAGGAGCAAAACTCGTGTCTGAGCGACAGCAAGTGCAATCGTGAATCAGGCCTCTTCTGAGGGACAGAGACTGGGAAGAGTCGGGGAGGGGCAGCAGGCTGACCCTGTAGCTGTCAGAAGGGGTCCTCGCTTTGCCATGGTTGCAATTTTAGTAACGATTTACGGCGGCCGGCGGTGAGGACGCAGGCCACGGTCACTCAACGACCTTGAGCTTTTGACTTCGAAAATTGCAGCTGGTGGCGGGAGGGGCCGGTCGCTGCGAGGGGAGCAAAAATGCTCCTTTATCACAGTTGTTTGTGAACCTCCCCTCGGGAGTTTGTGCTAGGGCAGTGGGACAGCCTCCCGATTGGCCTAAAGCTTTCTGGACAAGATAAAGGAGAACCAGGCCGCGCCTCTAGTCCTGGCTTCCGGACAGCACTTGCGGGTGGGGTGCGGGTTAGGATGGTCAGGCTCCACACAGCGTTATTTGGTGATCAGGGTTGCTTGCAGGCTAAGGGGTCTAGAGAGCGCGCTTCCTCTCCTTAGGGCCGCAGCCCTTAGACCCTTTGGATGGGCGTGGACTGCTGAACTACGGGGACAAACCTCTTGAGACCCGATTTTAAGTACGGCATTTGAAGGTTCTGAATCAGCCTGCAAGAAGTATCTTGTCAATCACTAGCATCTTCGTTGATGCAGCGTCGTGGGAATCAATCACTGTGCGTTCCTCCCGACAGCTGGGGACGGGATGTTGTCCTGCACCTAGACACTGGGTATGGAGGTTGGACCTCTCGGTCCAGCACTCTCTGGGCTCTCTCATCCAGCAGCCCTGTGTGAAACACAAAGCGTGTAGTGGTGGGGTGTTGTCCCGTTATCCCATCGAAATAAAGGTAGGAGGCTGGGGTGGTGAGGCAGAAAGGGAATTATGGAAATTTTCTTAGATTTTTTTTTTTAAATGCCTTTCAGTCTTCAGCCAGCGTTCTCTTCACCCAGGCGCCTCATCGCAGCGCCACCTACAGGCGCGGGGATTATGGCTCCAGCTCCGACAAGTCTGGGAAGGGCGTTTGAAAATTCGAAGGCTTCAATTCACCCTGTCGTCTTAACTTTTTTTTGCCGGATTCCAAACAGCACGCCACGCTCCATCACGCGCCGAGGCGTTAAACCCAAGCACTACTCTCTACCTGATAGATAGCAGAAACTCCTGTCTCCCACACTCCCTTGCGGGATCTCAGGGACCCCTGGGGATCAGTGATTTGTTGCTATCCTTGCCCCACGGGCTGGGGAAGCTAGAGACTGAAAAGAAGCGTTTCTGCTACGGGAAAGGGATGCATTCTTTGCTAGCTCGTCCCCACTATTCGGTGAGAGCCCAGGAAGTCAAACACAATAACCTTCCTAGGCGGCAATGCTCTTGCCTCCACTTTACAACAGGTAAAACACGGGCTAAATGGGAACAGACAGCTAAGACATTGCAATGAGGTCGCGGCGCGCATCAAGCCGGAGTTAAGTCGGAAGCTCGCTAGGCCCCCACTATAATTCTCTCCGCTCCCCCTCCAGCCTTCAGGAATAGCTTGGTACTAAAGGCTCCGGAGAAGACTCCATACTGCAGGTGTCTACAAGGAAAGCGGACATTCCCCAGCCTCCCCCACATATTAGAAAAGGGAACCTCCTCTAAGTCAAACACAGTCTCTGTCAAAGAGGACCTGCTTCCTCGGACACCTCAGGATGAAGAGAATGCCAACTGAATAGGCTCCTGTTGACCGGAAGAGAGTGGGAAACCGAACTTGGACTGCTTGCTCTGTCCCTTCCTAGGACCACGTCAGCCAGAGCGGGGAGGCAGAGCACGCTGAGAAGGGGGCCTTGCATCTTCGAGCCACGCCCAGCCTCCTAGCAAAAAGAAGGCCAAGGAAGGACCAGAAGAAATTTTGCTCTTTCAGCTCCATTTGTTTTGCAGCTGCCAGGGTGGGTGCACATGACCGGGCTCTTGTGCTCTTGTCAACCCAGGCACGGGAAATACTCACCTTCGCTTTTCTGGGGATTTGTACTGGCGTATCCCTGTGCGTGTGTCCTTGAAAGATCACTATAATGGGAACAAAACCAGAAGGCTCCCAGGACAATAAAATTAGAACTCGTTATTAACACAGCTGGTGAATCCAAGTGACCTGAAAGTGAACGTGGTAGAGGTAGCTGCGTTTTCTCTGCAGAGCCCCTGAAGCGGCCCCTTTCCTTCCCTGAAGATGCGTCGGGAATCCGTTTCAAGCCCTTCCCTATTTACACTTCACGTTTAATGACAAAATTACTCCAGTGAGCTCTGGAAGAGGTGGCAACCAAGGGAAGAGAAAGCTTCGATTTGGTCCCTCCAGGCAAGGATCTTTACTGGCTTGGGAAACTTGCTTTAGCTGTGGACCACGGAGAATTCGTTTCTGTTTGTTTGGTTGGTTGGTTGGTTGGTTGGTTTGGTTTGGTTTGGTTTTTTGTCGTCGTCCCCAAGTGGTGGGGGATGAACGAAGTCACTTTCCAGAGGGCTGGACTATGGGAATTTCAAACTGGTGTTTTCAACTGAAATTCCCTTCCAGACTAGGGTGTCGCAGCCGCATCTTGGCATAGGTCACCAGAGCTCTACAGGCAGGAAGCAGCATTTCAACTGCATTCGACCCTCCTGAAACTTCTCCAGCCAGGTCCCAATAAGCGTCTTTTTTGCTCCCTGGCCTTGACTCTAACTGGAGATTGGGCGGGGGACAGGTAGATCTGCAGACTGTCTGCCTCAAGAAGCTCCATTCTATGAAACCAGAGAAAACTTCTTCCTTGCTTCTGCCAACGCAGAATTCCACCCAAGCGGTGCCTGCTAAGGAGCTGAACTCCCCCCCCCCCCCCAAGCAGGTTCCAGCAGTGGAGACAGGCTGCAAGTCTCAAGGAGTGGGAGAGGATAAACTCACCCCAAAAGGGGGTCTCTAGGAAAATCGCTGAGGGACACACACACACACACACACACACACACACACACACACAGCAGTTTTCAATAGAAACACAGAAGCTTAAAGAAAACACACAAAACACCCCATGCGTCTAACTCTTCCTTTATTAAACTAAGATGTATATAATACAGTATAATATCATTGCAGAGTAAACGAATTGCCACACCAGGCACAGCTGTTTTAAGGGTGGAGTTGGGGGAGATTGCTGACATTATACGATTTACCTTTCCAACAACCAAACATAGGGAAATTAGTATAAATTAGCTCACATTTTTTTTTTTTAATTCTCTTGCAGTGCTGAGGGTCGAACTCGGGACCTCACACATGCTGGCCAAGAAGCATTCTACCACGAGACCATTTTGCCTAAATTCTCTTTTAGTTGAAAACCAAACAATAATGTTTACTTTTTTCCTTTGCACAGACACAAGCATTGCTTCTTAAAAAAAAAAAAAGACTATAGAGTGAAACAATTTACACACCTAGTAAGACTACCTGTCCATTTTTTAAACAGATACACAGACGTTTAAGGGCATGTCTTAGCCATGTAGCATTTTGAGAAAGCATTTAATGTAAAAAGCCTCGTAAGTGAGAAGGATGGGCACAGAACACAAAAAGTAACAGAGGGGTTTCTTGAGGGAATAATTTAGAAAAGAGTTGGGGTGTTAAACAACAGTAGTAACTCTTACAGCTCTTTGCATTTTTGTCCTAATTCTTATTAATGTCTGCCTTACAGGGGGCGTTTTAGATTAATTAGAGTGCTGCTGTGTGGTTCCTGTTGCTGCTCTATACTCAGCCTAGAAGTTTAATGATTGAGGGAGACGGGTTCTGATGACTGGAGATTAGCACCCAAGAGGACGAGCCAGTGTCCTGCGTATACTACAGCTGTACCAGTACCGCCAATCTGGACAGAGACTCTCTGGGTGGACCTAGAGGGCTGGGGAAAGAAGGCTAGCTCTGTTTCCTGCAGGATCAGGACAGCAGTGGCCCAAGGCACTGGCTAAAGGGTGAGCCACTATGTAGTGGGCTAGAAAGCCAAGGTCGCAGCTACAGAGGACTTTTTAAAAGCCCCCTGGCACCTCTTGCGGCACCGGAGGTGTGAATCTGATGTTCTGGCGAGCTGACAACACAAATCCCCTTAGCTGTTTTTATTGCCAGAGCGATTCCTATCCAGTTCCTTTGGGATTGCCTTCTGCCCCAACACATGGTTCTGTTCTTAGAGACACCCTTTCACTAGGGGGAGAAATAATGATCCCATTACTGGATGTTTAAAAAAAAAAAAAAGTTCATAATGCCAGTTTAAGGCTAAAAATGTATAAACCCCTGAAAGTCAGGAAACAGAAAAAAAAAAAATCAAGATTCTGTTAGTTGGGTTAAATCACCCTGGCTTCATTTACAAATCTTTCCAGCCAGGCCACTCCAACAACCAGGACTACCACCACTGTCACCAATGTGCTGAAAAGAAAAGCCTGCCAGCCTACTAGACCGGGCAGGTTCCTTTTGCAGCGTAAATGCATCCGAGCCAGTAGATTTCAGCATCACTTGCTGGATAAAAGCATCCCATTGTATGTATTGGCAAATAGGTTTAAGGCTAAGGAGAGCAAATTAGCTTGTAATTCACACCCCCCCCACAAAAGCCAATTCAAAAAGGACAGAAACATGCTGCAAATACTCACAGGCTTCCCAGATGTCTCAGATACTAAAGACAACAAGCTTTGTTGTCCAAAACTGGTCCCACACATTTCTTCAACTCTGACACCTACCGAAGTCCTCAGGTGGGAACTGATGTAAGTAGGTACAGTTTCCTTGTTTTTCACTTTCTTAGTCTTTTTTGTTTTAGAACAACAAGAAAAACCTTCTGCCATCCATAGTTTCCCCCAATAGAAGAGGTTATAGTAGAGAGGCATGCTATTTGTTAAAGTTCTGGACATTCCAATGTAGCTAAATTATTTAAAGAGTATGACCTCCTCCACAATTAATCTCCCTTGATCTCTTCATCCAATTCAAGGTTAGCTAAGAAGCCACCTTTCAGAATCAGGCTTATTTGTAATATTTAGCTGTGAAACAAAATCATCTTAGGACTTGGTGTTTCCTCCACAACAGAAAGAAAGATAGAAGAAAACAGGACAGAAAACACAGGGTTAATCTTGTAGTTTCCCCCGTAAGATGAGCCATGGCTTCTGGCCACAGCATGCATATGATCAGTGTGTTTCATCATGGAACCGCTAAGGCACATGAATGTTTGGGGGGATAAAGGTATTAGGTGCATAGGAGACACCATTATTTCTATTAGAGCAAATTAGTCTCCTTGAGAAAAATGTACCCCTAGGGTAAAAAAAAAAAAGTTGAATTCTGTAGAAGGAATGAATAACACACACGTGGATGACACTACATAAAACCTGCACTTTCCCTTCTTCTGGGAAAGTTTCTAGTGTCAATAAAACCTGAGGGCAAAGTTATGTAGTTTGCACATGTCAACGGAACCCAAGATATAATTTGAAATTTCATAACTCTATCACCCAGCTGTCAAAAAAAAATACAAACAAATGTAAGGCATCCTGGAGACATACTCCTCATCATTTATTTAAACCTTCGTTAACTTTTCATCCAGGAAAGCAAATGAGAATACATGAGAAAACAGTATCTCACGAACATTTTTATAGTTTTTTTTTAAAGCAGGACAGAATATAAGCAGATGAAAAGTGTGCCTTGATGTACTTTACAATCCTTTTAAACCTGAAAAGTGATTTAGGAGTCTACTTAGGTACTATCCATCTCCTCCCTAGAATCTGGTAAAAGGGACAATCAGAAAAGTGAATCCAAGTGCATACTTTTTGAAGAGTCAAACCTTGGAAATAAAATGCTTACGTAGAACTGCCTAGAGATCACTAGTGATCTCTTTGTATGACCATAGTAAAGTATTAGTGTGGGTAGTCTGAGTGGTCTTTCTTGAATAGAGAAATTTATTCTGAGAAGGATGCTGAGGGAGGAAGAGAGATCTATTTTCTGTAACAAAAAAAAAAAGATCTTTGCTCCCTCACATCATCCCCTCCAGGAATCTAGAAAAAGTAAAATGGATGCTTGGATTAACAACAGAAAGGTATGTAAACAACATAAGTTAAATTTCTCTGCTACCACTAAAGGATGTATTATTGCTAATAAGTTTATACATTCATGTGGATCTCAATAAATAAATGTAATCATCTCCGCTGTAAGGGCAATTTGTCATCTTATCCCTAAGGTTTACCCATTGTGAGAACTTTCCCCAAATGCCCAAAGCTCAAAGGTCTGAGTTTAAAATCCCTGCACTTTTTTTTTTTCAGTGCTAGAGATCAAATGTAGGGTCTCACACGTCATAGTCAAGAGCTCTACCACTGAGCAACATCTCCAGCCCCTGGTTTGTTTTTAAGCCTGCCAAAGATATCATACTCAGTCCAGAGGTTATTGGTCCACAGCCTTCCTCCCCTCCCCCACTCCTGGAAGTCAACAATAACCTGAAGACACACAATAACACTTCTTGATGCAAGGCAACATTGTGCACGTGTGTTATAACATGACTACTCAAAAGTACCTACCACCTGCAGGGGGGCAGGGAGGGTGGTGGACAAGTTGCTCTTTCTAAGACTTCCTCCTATATATCCCTCTTTTCTTAGCTCCCTCTGTCCTTTTCTGTGAGATGCTGTCTTCCTCCGCCAAGCACAAGCACAGGCACACACACCATTCAGTGGAAAAAAGAAGAGTCTTGAACGAAGTTTTGACTTTTTAAGTTGTTCTTTTCTGGTTAAAATTCCATGAAATCCCCAAAATATTTTAAGGCACACCAGGAAACTAAGCATAACATTCTCAAGATGAGTTCCAGTGAGGTCATAAAGCAGTTCCCTTTTTTCATTTAGGTGCCTAAACCACCATAAATGCATATATGCTTGGATCTGTCTTGAAGCCTATATTTTAAACAACCCATGAAAAGTGTATCCAGACCTTTACATGTTAGAGAGAAATTAACACACAGCTAGCACAAGGTCAGCCTGACCATCTGCACTTGCTCACAGATCCCTTTGCCCTAAAAGCAGGTAAATTGGCCTAGCTTTACATGTAGCATTCACAGACCATGAGCTTCATTCAGCCAGGCCAAAGAGGGGCATAAGAAGCCCTCAGTGGCCGGGCGTTGGTGGCGCACGCCTTTAATCCCAGCATTCAGGAGGCAGAGGCAGGCGGATCTCTGTGAGTTCGAGGCCAGCCTGGGCTACCAAGTGAGCTCCAGGAAAGGCGCAAAGCTACACAGAGAAACCCTGTCTGGAAAAACCAAAACAAAACAAAACAAAACAAAACAAAACAAAAAAAAACCAAGAAGTGTTCTCTGGATGGGTTTCTGATCTGTGGCTTAAGTCCACAGGTGCACTGAGCTGAACCACAAACAGTGACTTTGACAAAGCCTGGTTTAGTTTCTCTCCTGCAGGTTTCTTGGTATATTGGTTTGAATTCTTTTACGCAGTGGAGTCCAAAGAGCTCATCTCAGCCAGGGCAGTTGCCTTCCTCTCCAATCATGAGTGAGCGTGGGGAGATTGCTAACTCTTCATTGATCTCTCAATTCCTCTATGTTCCAATTGTATTGTTAAACAACTCACTCTTCAGGCCACATGACAAACAACCTGTGGCCATTTGCTCCTTAGACTTACAACACAAATGGCCTTAACAACTCTTAAAGATGATGCACATATCTCCCAACGAGAAAAAAAAACATTCCTCTACGTTGGAGTTGTGCCATGTTCCACAAATGGATGGCTGAACCTAAAACATAGCTGTCGTTAGCATCCCCATAGTCATATTTACAGGGAAGAACCGCATGTAAATCTCATTGTTTATTTGTAGACATGAAGGTCAGGATGTCAAATTGCAGATCTTGGGTCCTCAGTCAAAGGCTGCTGTGTGTAGCCTCCTCAAGTTCCTTTCTCCACTTATAGGAAGGAACAAAATAAAATGTTTTGTGGAAGTTTATATTGAAATGAGGTCAGGTAAACTAATGACTGCTTGGTATTTTATGGCAAGTTTTATAACCTTGGAGTTGCTATAACTTTCAAACGATCATCAATAAAGTTTTATTGCGAAAGGGTCGCCATGTGTCTGAATGCTTTTGCACATAGTAAAGGCAGACTGCCCCATTGGCTTAGCTCACCGGCTCCTTTTCACCCCAGCCATAAAGTCCTCTTCTTTTTTTTATTGAAGGTTGAAAAGTCTTCAGTTCTGCTGTCTTCATCAGGTCAGGTTGGCAATGCAGGAACTTTGTGGAAATTATTTAATCACGGTTAAATAGTTGTATACAAGCAAAATTTCAAAAACATATAATGAGATTGATATATTTAAATAGGCTTTTCTTGTTGTTTGAGAAAGGGTCTCGCCATCTAGTCCTGGTTAACCTCACCAGGTAGGGGTTAGGGGGCTGCCAGAGCTCCTGGACACCCCCCTGCCTCCCCAGTACTGAGATTACAGGTGTGTGCCATCAAAGCCCACTTCAAAATATGAGATCACTTTAATAAAATAAATGACAGTCTTGAGGGGAAGCTGACAGTTTATTGCAGAAGCATGTGTTTGAATGGTGTGTCATATACATGAGGTCGGTAAATAATTGTGTGCTTAAAAGAATAATAATGGTCTCAAAGACAAACTACAGTATTTGGGGCTCCTCAGGACATCGGAGAACCTTAACAATTTTGGAGGCCTCCCATTGTTTCTCTACTTGAATTTACCTAAAGGAGGTGGAGGTGGCGGGGCGTGGGGTGGGGGTGGATTGGTTAGGAGCCGTTTAATGTTGGCTTGGGCTCTGCTTTGTCAAGTTGCTTCCTAACACATTCCGAGAAAGACTTTCCAGGGTTGAACCAAAGACTGTAGGGATTCCACAGAGCAAGTCCTCAGGCTCAGTTTCCCATCAGAAGCCCCGAGGGGCTCTGTTATCTGTCAGATCACTGTGTTATCAAATCACTGTGGAAAGGAAGAATCCTAGAATAATGGATGAAGCTAAAGAACAGATAGTATCTTTAGAACCCGTGTGTGTGTGTGTGTGTGTGTGTGTGTGTGTGTGTGTGTGTGTGTGTTCAGAGTAGCAAACGGAGGGGGAGAGGGAGCTGGAGATAGGCGGGAATGCATTTGTGCCATCTTGGAGTTTGGTCCTTCCCCATGTAGGAAGGACCTCTGCTTCAGACCTTTCCTTTCATCCAAACGCTATCCCTAGCCACCCCCACTTTGCAGCTGCTCTCCGGAAGAGCTTGGTGAATATCGCCCCCTCCCGGACTGCTGAAGGCTCCTCGGCAAGCTGAATCTGCTCCTTCCGAAGTCACGCACTCTGATTCAGCGCCCACTGATCACCTCCTTCTGCGAGTCTCAGTCGTTTGGACCTGGGTCCCTGGCCGGGGTCCCTGAGACTCGCCTGCAGCGTCCGGAGGATCAGAACCTCTTTCGGCCCTGTGCTCCTGGATCCGTGCTGCAGCAGGAGGGATTCCCGCAGACCTCCCAGGCCTCAACACTCTCACCCTGGCGGTCTTTAAGTTTAGTGGCCGCAGGTGACAGGCCGTGGGCACTGGTTCTCAATTACCCCCCAGGTCACCCGCCCAGTCCCTCCCGAACATTGGGATCGCGATACCAAGAGCAGCAGTGCCCAACAGATGGCGCCCGGGACACCTGCGGTGGATGCATCCAGGCGAGGACGCGCAGGTGCGGGATGGAGGACCACCGAGTGACCTGTAGTCGCCAGATTCTGAGATCAGCCACTTGTCACGCTCTACGGGCGGGTGCGGGCAAGCTAAGTCCCAGTCCTGGGCTTGAGCTGCGGGTGGTTGGCAGAGGGAGTGGGCTGTGGCGCCATCTCCCGAGGAAACCTGCTCCACCGCAGCTTCTAGGTAACCTTAGCATCTTTGCCAAGAATTACCTGGTGTAAACTGACTTAAATCAAACCGAAGGTCGAGGATGAGAGAAAGTGCCCATAGCCGGGATAAGCTGCCGATACTCACCAAAGCTCCAGGCTCTAACGTTCCCTGGGATGAAGGAGCAGGAAAAAAAAAGAAAAAGAAAAAAAAAACTTTCTGGAAATTTAGGATCCTCTTCTCTCCCTCAAGGTTTCACAAAAGGAAATGCTCACTCCCCCATCTAAGGCAAGTTCCAGGAGTAGGGGCAAGTGACTGATGTCTGATTAGGTGAGAGGCACCTAGTTAGTCTCCACCGCTTGGAAGGGAGAAAGGTTTCTCTGTTCGTTTGGGCGAAAACGGTTGTTTTTTTTTTTTTTGAACATTGTTTTAAACAATAAGTTGAGTCAGGGCGAGGGAGGACAAAATCTCTAGCCTCCTCAGAAATACAGAAAACACAGTTTTCAGAATTATGTACTTGCTGCTAATCACAGCGCGATCTCTGCTCACAGACACCTCATTCCCAGTGTCGTTTTTTCCCCTCTGGCTTCCACATTGCCTCATTTTGAGAAGTTGAGCTTCTGTTAAAGATTACTGTTCTTCTGGATGAAACAATAGCAGAGTCGGAGTTAATTTCCTCCTGAGCACCGCTGGCCTCTCTAAGTCCATGTTATTAAAATCAGCTGAAACTGGCTGGAAAGGTAGAATCTCCAGGTGGAACGCAAGAGCTAGCTCCCCTGTCCGTTTGTCTGGGTTATGCTCTTGTTAAAATTAGTCTTTCATTCTACCCTGGCCTGAGAAGGCCTTGCTGGCCCCGATAGCTTGAATCCCAAATGACTCTTAAAGGCCCATGTGCGGGAGGCTTGGTCTCCAGCTTCTCAGTAGTGAGAAACAGTGGCAACTCTAAGAGGTGGGGCTTTGGGAAGTTCTAGGTCGTTGAAGGGATGCTCTTGGAGGGAATTCTGAGACCTTGTCTCTTCCTCTTTCACCCTCTTCTACTTTCTAGCTATTAGGTGAACAGCTGCACTCCACCATGACATCTTCACTATGGTCTGCTGCCAACTGACCACGCAGAACTGTGAGCAAAAATAAACCTCCTTCATTATAAGCTGACTCTCTCGGGTATGTGTTTAAGTAAGAGATGACTGACTACCTTTTTAAGGCTCTGGTCCAAATATCCATTTTCATTAGTCCAGAAAGACACACTCGTATACGCACAGTACTTTTATTAATGCCCTGAAGTGTGCCAGGCACTGTGTTGGGTGTTGGAGAATACAGTGACAAAGAAGAAAAATATGGCTTAATGAACAAGCTGGGCCAGGTGGCCTTCCTGGGGCTGGTGAGATGGCTCTGTAGTTAAGAGCAGAGGCCATCAAGCCTGATGGCCTGAGTTCAATTCCCAGGACCCACACAGTAGAAGGAGAGAAGCAGCCCCCACAAATCGTCCTTAGTAGTCTGTAAGTAAAGGAGAAGGAAGTCAGGGACACACACAAGGGAAGTGATTCTCCAGCAGAGCCCAAACCTACCTTTTAAGTTCTCCAACCAAGTGTTTAGAGAACTAGCTGTCGTTTGGTTGACTCACCACACACGGTATAGTCTTTTTTTCTAGCACCAGGAAGACATCAAAAAGCTGTGTAACTTCCTGCCATAGACAAGGGCACGCCCTGGGACTGAAGTGATAGTGTACTGGTTAAGAGCACTTGCTTTTGCAGAGGACCCAGGTTCCATTCTCGGTACCCACATGGTGGCTCACAACCTTCCATAACTCCATTTCCAGGGGACCCAACGCCCTCTTCTGGCTTCCCAGGCACTGCATGCATGTGGTGCACAGCCATGCATGCACACAAAACACGTGCGCGCGCACACACACACACACACACACACACACACACACACACAAAGATGTGCATAAACAGTGACAGGCAGAGCAAACATTGTGCACACTCACAACCAGTCAGTTGTGACTCTCTGCCCATACCTCTGCTTTCTTTCCTTCTTGAAGAACAGTGTCCTCATTTACATGGTATAAATCTTTTGATGGCCCAAGGGTAGTCGTGAGGGAAAGCCCTGAACCAGTTTTCAGGTCTCCCTCCGAGCTCTCCCACAGAAGCTGAAGGCTGTGGTGGGTTTGGCTCCAGGCATCATCTTTTTAATCTTTCCCCGCCACTTTTTCAGAGACCTCGCTTCCTGCCTCAGTGGAAGCCACAAACCACAGGCTCTTGCAAGGTCAATAAATTTAATTTCCTTTTTCGATAAGACCGCTAGAATGAGGAAATCCTTACATCATGTATGCACAGTTTGCAGTCTACTAGAGCTCATTTGCATACATCCTTTCTTTCACTAATCTTGGTGAACTTCAATAGTCTGCACATGGAGATTATGAATCACAGAGAGAGACTTACTCAGAGTGGAAGGGAGGGAGCAGCGTTGGTATAATTTCCTCATACATCATAGAACATTTGACAATTTTTTTTAATGGTAGTCTTAGGCATATTTAGTCTGGGTGATATAATGAATTGAACAGCTCATTCATTTACCCTTTGAAATAGGTTTTTCTTTTAAGTGTAGTCTGTGCTTTAGGATCTGGGCTTAGTACCAGAGATACAAAGATAGGTAAGCCATTGCCCCAAGGACATTCAGAGTTGAGTGAGGGATGGGACATATAAATACACAGTAACATTAAGATAATAATATTGGAGGCTAGAGAGATGAGTCAGCAGTTAAGAGCACTGGCTGCCCTCCCAGAGGACCCAGGTTCAGTTCCCAGAACCCACATGGCAGTTCACAACCATCTGGAATTACAGTACCAGGGGATCCCACACCCTTTTCTGGCCTCTTTGGGCACCAGCCATGAACATGATGCACAGACATACATTCAGACAAAACACTCATGCATATAAAATAAATTAATAAGTAAATTAAAAAAAACTTTAAAGATGATAGATTTACACACAAAACACTGTAGACTGCAAGAGATTACCAAAGGTTATCTTAGGTTGATGAGAGCCATTGACATGTTTTCACAATTTATGAAAACCATGATAAAAGAAAAAAAATTGAAAAAGGGAGCTGAGCTTGGTGGCATAAGCCTGTAGCCCTAGTACTCAAGAGGCAGAGGTATGAAGGTTGTCACAAGTTCAAGGTCACCCTAGTTTATGTGGGAGACACTGTATCAAACAAATAAGCAAATTAATAATAATGATGATGGATAAAGAGCAAACACATGAAAAATTGAAATAGTATAATATTAATACACAAAAATACTCTAGTAAGCCAAGATAGTGGACCACAAAGAACATTATAACATAGGATAAATGTAAAATTCTGCACTCAGATACAAAATAAATGCACCCACTGAATGAAAATCCTGTCAGGGATAGTAGCATAGATAAAAGGCTGACAGTTGATACAGGTCCAACACAAGCTTAGAGAGTTATAGCCTTTCTCATGCTAACAGAAAGGGTGTTCAATACAAAGGTGATTATTGTCCCCCTCTAGAGTGGAAACAGTCTTCTTTCTCCATTACTCCACTGAAGGGTTGACAGTGGGAGTGACAGCTGTACAAAGAGGAGTCACAGATGTGGTGAAGGACCCCCAGCGAGAAAATAAGAACGGTTTACAGAGCTGGAACTGTTTATAAAGACTAGAAATTCAGAGAGTATGGCATCATTCTCCCCAGATATTGGAAGACGTTTCATGTAGAGACCAAGGGATACGGCAAGGTTTCATCAGTTTATAACCCAGAGACAAATGGAGCAACTCCTAATGCACTTAGCTATGCTTCCCTGGCGGACTCCGAGCTCCTGCAACAGCCAGCACTGGTGTTACTAAGTAACCTTAGTATTTTCCGCGTGTAAGGCAGTCAAATTTCTGTGGTAAGAATGAATCAAGGAACATGGCTGTAAAGGACGTATCAGAGACTCAACTCAAAAAGGGTAGAGTTGGATGACAATGAAATCAACTAATTTGGCTATTAATTAGAAATATTGATATAAACAGATATATGATTCAGATTTTTATTTCCAACCTTTTGTTCACCTGTTTGACAGGGAACTTTTAATGTCCTTAAAGATATTTCTTCCACAAAGACTCTTTACTACTGAGGTAAGTTGACCTTAACGGCTCTTGGATGGAATTCTAATTCCTTACGAACCGTTGGACACCCGATCGATACACAGGGATGTAAAAGGAATGTAAGAAAGTGTAGATTGGATCTTATTTGATCTTAGCCACAAAGAGGACTGAAATCCAGTCATTTGTAGAAATTAATGAAACTAGGGGAAATCTTGTTGAATGAAGTAAGTCAGCCACAGACAGGCTGTCGCATATTTTCTCTCATGCAGAAATCTTTTAAAACGTGATTATCTAAGAGAAGATGGACCATAGGACTGGGGAGGGAGGGGGGTAAGATAGGAGGGGACAGGAGATGGAGACACATTATCAATGCATGATATATGCATGTATGGAAAGTCACTATAACACACACGAATTTGTACAATTTGTATGTGCCAATAAAACATTTTGTCACTCATAAGATAGCAAATACTGAGATTCATTAATATAATTAGTAGATTAATTATGCAATCTGTTTTTCAAGGAGGTGGTTGAAAATTCTGTAATTCCTCAAATTGTTCCTCAAAAGATTTTAAGGAAGAGAATATTTAGAGCTATGTATAGTGACTCACACTTTCGATCCCAGCATTTGGGAGGCTGAGACGGGAGGATTGATTGCCATGAGTTTAAAAATCAGCTTGGCTACAATAGTCAATTCCAGGCCAGCCTGGAGTGTAGAGAAAGATTCTGTCTCAGAAAAGAGCCAAACCAAAGTCCTCCTTCCCCATCCCTCTATTTACTGACAAAAACACAAGGTTCCAAACTGGAGTTTTGAGTAACATAATTCCTTGGTGGGAACAGTAAACTATCTTCCTGAAAAAGAAGACCCACCCAGAAAATGTGAATGCTTAAGTTTACTCATAGATTTAATCAACATATTCTTGGTCATATGTATAAGGTGTAAGAAATGTTGATGTCCAATGGCTTACAAAACCCACCTAAGCTGGGTGGTAATGTCACACGCCTTTAATTTCAGCACTTGGGAGATAGAGGCAGGTGGATTTCTGAGTTCAAGCTCAGCCTGGTTTATAGAATGAGTTCCAGGACAGCCAGCCTACACAGAGAAATCCTGCCTATAAAAACAAAACAAAACAAAACAAAACAAAACAAACAAACAATCGTAAACAAACAAAACCCATCTAGAATGCCTACTTTCATTTGTACTTACATTTTCTTAAAATCCTGATTGTCCTCTGTCTTCCAAACACCTAACACATCCCCTAGGATGTCTGTGTTTCCATGTTCAAGTGTATGATTTTACTTACATAGTGTTCAGAGAAGCAAGCCATTATATGGCTAACATAGAAAGTTAGAGTCTCTCTCTTGTGTTACTTTCTTCCTGACTTCTCCTCTCCCATGTGGAACTTGCCCTGGTTTCCAAGAGTCACAAACATATACCTTGTTCTTTATTTCCTTTGCAAATACCTAAGAAAGAGCTGTATAAGAAAGCATACCCTTCTCATCTCTGGTGTTGGAAATACTTAGGGGTCAGAGTGAAGTGTGGGTGCACATGTGTGGCTCACACTGTAAAGCAGGAGAGGCGTCTTCATATGCTTCACATGCCTTTCAGAAATAGTCCCATTTTCCATGACAGAGGATGCCTTAAGGTTTCCATCAGTGGTTTGCCAGCAATAGCACACAAGGTGTTAAACTCCATCTTAATTTTTATGCATTGTTATGATCCAAGACGTGAATGTGCTCTCTTGACCTCAGTTATCCATATGTTGTCTCTCCCGGTGAGGCTAAGAAATTACAAACACAGGTTGTGCAGATGACATCTGAGTCTACCTAAAACAGGTATACTTGAGGAAATTTCCGTTTGTCTAGCAAACTAGCCTTAATTAGCCAGCTTTCTTATCTATGTAACCTCCATATTTCTAAGAGAAAAATACTGGTGGAGGGCAGGGAAACCTATTGGTTTAGATGCTGATAAAGGAAGAAGGAATTCAAAATCAGGGCAAAGGAAATAGAGTACACAAAATGATTTCTCGGTGTGTGTGGGTGGGTGGGGGTAATGTCTTTTCACAAAAGCAGCATATAAACTAGAAGATAAAGACAGACAAATCTTGAAGATTAAAGCATGAATCGGGCATGGTGGTGCATACCTTTAATCCCAGTACTTAGGAGGCAGAGGCAGGTGGATATCTGTGAGTTTGAGACTGGTTGATATAGAAAGTTCCAGGACAGCTATGGCTACATAAGAGACTTGTCTCAAAAACCAATAAATAAATAAATAAATAAATAAATGTAAAAATTAAAGCATATTCACATTCTTTTTGTTGTTGTTGTTTTGGTTTTGATTTTTCAAGACAAGATTTCTTTGTGTAGCCCTGGATGTCCTGGAACTTGCTCTGAAGACCAGGCTGGTCTCAACCAAGATATTCCTGCCTCTGCCTCCCAAGTGCCTGCACATAGCCATATTCTTACCAACAAGATAAATACTGATAAACCCTAGTGGATATTCTTACAGATCATCCCAACCCCTCGGTCTCCCTCTGAGTGTGTGTGTGTGTGTGTGTGTGTGTGTGTGTGTGTGTGTATGTGTGTGTTTCATAAATGAAATCACACTACATTTGCTTTTATAGTTAATAAACGCTATCTTTTCATATTAAGACACTTTCAAATTTTATATGAAACAACTGGATTAATTCAAGTTCCCAAGTGACTTCAAAATATCCTTCATAGGGACTAATCCTTTGACATCTGATTGAATCTGAATATACGAAGAAAATGTCATCCTCAGTCCTGACCCTTTTGCCACTTAAATAAGAGTGGTCTACTACTCAGTCTAAAGGAATGCCTTTAGTTTTCTTCCCTGCTTCAATAAATCTTTCCAGGCCAAACAAAGAAGTCAAAGCTTCTTGTATCTCATATTCTGTCCATCTTGACTTGTTGTTGTAGCTGGGTTACTTTGAGCATAATATTTTCTTACTGCATTCATGCATACCAATATGTTGACCTGTTATGTGCCTTGAGTGCCTCTTTTAGCCCCCATACTTCATTGAAGTTTGACTAGGTACAAATAGCCTCAAAATAGTTTCCCCTCACAGCTTAGAATTCAATATTGGCCACCTTCTGGAGCTCCATGCTGCTGCTACTAGCCTGTTCCTACCCAGCAACCTTAGAGCCACACAGACTTCCCTCGGGCTGGAGGGCTTCCATGGCTCTGCCTTCCCACACGAGCTGTTGAGAAGGCTCAGATTTATCTAAAAGCATTGCTTTTCTTGGCTCCCAACTCCCTCACCTGTATCCTTCCCAGATAGATTTCCAATGTCCTTTGGAAGTTAGAAGTCACCTCACTTACTGTTTCTAACTAGGGAAAGCTCCATCCACCTCAGCTGTCCTGAACAAAGTTCTTTAAGCCCTGGGTTAAAATCCAGAGTGTTCTGGGGACTTCCTGCAGAGGTTAGCCTTTGCCACTGGGGTTAGCGCTTCTGTCAATTCTGTAAGATCCCCCCACTCACCATGCATTTCTATAGATTGCTGGCTTATTGATGAATTTCAATCTTGTTTTTTTTTTATTGATAATGACTTGAAAGCCAATTTTAAAAAATCATTTCAAAGGGACCTCTGCAGACAATAAAGAAAGTTCAAAGTGAATGTATATTGTCCGACATGAGACCACTATGTCAAGGATGGGGACCTCAGGAGCGTGGGAGTTAGCAAAACCTTTCCTTAGTCAGGTTTCCAACGGCAAAGCCCTCCTCTGTCCAGCTGGGAGAGCTGTGGTGGTTTGAGTAAGAATGGTCTCCCCATAGGTTCACATATTTAAAAGCATAGGGAGTGGCCCTATTTGAAAAGATTAGGAGGGGTTGCCTTGTTGAAGGGGGGTGAGCTTTGAGGTTTCCAGAGGCCAAGGCAGACCCAGTGTGTCTCTCTCTTCCTGCTGCCTGTGGATCCAGATACAGAACTCTCCAGCACCATGTCTGCCGGCCTGCCATCACGCTCCCCGCCCTGATAATGGATTAAACCTCGGAAACTGTAAGCCAGCCCCAGTTAAACGCTTTCTTTTGTAGGAGCTGCCACGGCCCTTGTGTCTCCTCATAGCAATAGAGCACTGACTGAGATGGAGTGGTTGACCATTTATACAAGAACGAGCAACAGCAGCTTTCTTCTCCAGGATGAGAGCAGCCTGTGATTGCTCCCCAACAGAGCCATCCTACAAAGACAAGCCAGCCCCTCCCCTTGTACTGTACACAGTCAACATTCCGAGGTTCTGAGTTGTTGGGGCGGTTGGTGCAACTCCATCAGAGTGGGCACATCCCACTTGGCCACCGCTTTTCTGTACCCATGAAGTCTGTCATTGTGTCTGTCCTTCATTCATCTCCACATTGCCCCAGTCAGGTTTCCAGACCCAACCACAAGGACGGACCAAGACAGTGGGCATATGTTTGTAGAAATGTAAGGCCTTGGCAAATGACAAATATAAAACAGCGTACATACATTCACACAGAATTATTTGCATGATCTTAAGGCTGAATCTTCTTAACACTAGCTATACCATGGGGTAGGAAAATGCTTCTGTTTAGTATTTCTTTTACAATAGGCCTAGTTTGGGACTGGGGTGATTGCTCAGCGGTTAAGAGCACTGGGTGCTTTTTCAGAAGACCCAGGTTCAATTCCAGTACTCTCCTGGCAGCTCTGTAACCACCTGTAACTCCAGTTCCAGGAGATCTGATGCCCTCTTCTGGCCTCTGTGAGCACTGCGCACGGACACAGATACACATGCAGGCCAAATAGCTACACGTAAAGTAAAATGAGTCTCTTAAAAAACAATAAGCATAGTTTGCTCTTGTAACTATAAAGAAAATAAGATATATGTGTGTGTATGTGTGTTTGTGGACCAAAAGTATTTGCTAGGGTTTTTATTTAGTACTTTTTTTTTTTTTTTTTTTGGTTTTTCGAGACAGGGTTTCTCTGTGTAGCTTTGCTCCTTTCCTGGAACTCACTTGGTAGCCCAGGCTGGCCTCGAACTCACAGAGATCCGCCTGGCTCTGCCTCCCGAGGGCTGGGATTAAAGGTGTGCGCCGCCGCCGCCGCCACCACCACCCGGCGAAGTGTGTACTTTTAAATGAACTGCTGTGTGCTGATAGGACGCAAAGGCGTAAACGGCACCATAAACGGAGGTTTTCTGCGGGTTTTATCGCTATTTTCCTCTTCCTTCAATGCCAAACCTTTACTAAGAATACAAAATGTTGAGGCTGGAGAGATGGCTTAGTGGTTAAGATCAGCAGCTTCTCTCCCAGAAAAGACCTGGGTTCAATTCCCAGCACCCACATGGCAGCTATCCACGCAGGCAAAATTATCAATGTACATAATAAAAGCAAATGTGAACAAATAAAAAAGAATACAGAATGTTTACTGAGCACTTATGATGTGCAGAGCTGGGAGAGCTAACCCAAGGGGTGTGCCACAGCTGAGATAGACTTTTTGTGGGGACAGTAACAAAAGGCTGCCTCTGTATCGGATTCTCCAACAAGGGCCAGTTTGCTTTTGTACTAGAGGCTCCCCAAGAGATCTGATAAATTCTGGGCCTTGTTCCAGGTGTTCTAATCTCTGAAACTATAAATGTCACGTCACCCAATTTAATCAGATTCCAAAAGGGCTTCTTGGCACACAAATATGGGAACTACCGTGGCAGGTCAGCTACAAAGACAAAACAGTTCATCGATCAAGACTTCAGATGAAACTAAAATTTGCTATAAGAAAAATGTGATGAATCTAGTATTGCTTAAAAGTCTCCGAAGCAGCAGCAAATAACGACAGCAGTGAGTTGAGTGCCTCTTCCACGTGGACGGCTTCTTCCTGCTTGAGACTTCAAAGCAAGCGCCTCAGGTCCAGAGGGAGATGCTGCGCTCTGCTGAGGAGAGGTTTATGGGGCTGTTATGGCGCCTAGGATGTTCCTACTCTGCTCACCATTTGAATCTCCAGATTTCCAGAGCCGTAGAAACAGAAGACTGGAGGCTTTTTGAAAGCAACATGTCGCATTGTTGGCGGTGATTTTGAATTGGCGTCATGAATCCTACTTGCTGCACTTCACCCCCAGACAGATCTGCAAAAGTCCTTCCGAAATGTCCTAAGATGAGTCAAGAGTGGGTAGTTATGAGGCTAACTTAATAAACATCACGAAAGAACCTCTTGTGTGGTTTACACAGTGGTGATTAGTGAAATACAAATAATCTCCCGCAGTTTAGAAGACTTTTTCTCCTGTTCCGATGCAGACTGGACGACACCGACTCATTTGTGGAGGGTTTGAATTTCTTTACCTATCCCCACAACCTTAACCTTGCAACCACACAAAAACAACATGTGGAACCATGAGGGCCCAGACTTTTCAATCCCCTTGTTTTTGGCTCATCTTAAAGCAGTCTGAGATATTATCATTTCATTCTTACATATGCTAAAATATGAGCCATGTGCTATGAAGTCACATTACTATGATACCTAACCAAAATTTTCTTGGTATCTCCCGAAACTCAGGCAATGTTGCAGATTTCCATGATTGTCTCAAAAGTATCTGTTAGAAATCAATATTTAAACACAAAATACACACATTATCTGGTGGCTGCATCTTTCAAGTATCTTAATACTCTTTCCCCTCTTGAGCCATTGATTTACTGAAGATATCAAGTCAACTCTAATGTTGACTACTACAGTAGTCTTCTAATCTACTAAATTTAGAGTAATGGTACCTACTCTGAAATCATAAGAGATGTCCTCTAAAGCAGGTTGAGCCTGTATTAGCAACACCTTATTGATGAGGGGAAAAAAAACAACAGAGACACGTATCTTTGAGTGATACCTATGATCTAAAATGGCATCACATATGATTCGTTATTTAGTTACCTTCATACTAAATTTTCTTACCTTTTGGGGAATATGTGAAAGAAGTCTGTTGGAATGTGGTTTCAAAAAGTGCATTTGTCTAATTTGTTTTGTAAATCATTTGTTGGTAAGGCCTATTGTACTTTCAACATCAACAAGTGTGGGTCTGTCTCAATGTAATATTCTTAGCGCCTGGCAGAGCCTGGCACAGCTTAACACTCACAAAATATCTGTTGAATGAATGAGTGAATAAATGAACATGTGTTGTGTTTCCCCAAAGTGTGACAAAGCCTTGGGTTTGAATAGCACCTCAGGCTTTACAGATCTCCTGTGTATAGGCTCTCATTTGATCATGCAACAACCACATAAGACAAACACTGTAATCTCCATTTAACAGACAAGCAAACAAGATGGAAGTCATTATTCAAGCATGTGTTAGGCATAAATAAAAGTGAGACTAGGTCCCGGGGTGTTTTCTTTTCATCAGCTGTCTGACTCTTTACACAACTTCATGCTCTGCATTAGGGCAGGCGCGCACAGTCCTTTATAACTTACAAATTCCCTTAGATCATTTGATCTCTTCGGTAACCAATGAAATTAAGAGTAATCATCTCAATTTTATAGATGAAGAAACTAGACTTAAGCCCTGTGATTATAAAGATGGAAAGTCTAACAATGCCAGGTTTTTATTTCAAATTCTTTTGCTTTCTACCATACAGTTTTTTTTCCCCTATTCCAACTCTTTGTGTTCCTGCTTAATGTAGATCCAACCCTTTGTCTTTCTCACCTCCCTAAGTGTGCCCATGTCTAGCTAGGTAACTGTCGCAGCTTGTAGACATGTTCATGTATTGTACTTTCCTCTCATTTGTCTCCTTTCAGACTAGTTCCTATCACGGCAGTTTCTCCTTCACCTCTTTCTATTCGCAGAGGTAGACGACGCCTACACACCACACACACAGCATTGACTGGCCAAGTGCTTTGCTAATCTGTGTTTTGGATGCCTCTCTGTCTAACAGGAACCAAGGAGTGAATGAACTGCAGACCTTGCTATTTGTCTGCTGTGAGTTATAATGCAGGCTGTTTGAAAGGCTGATACAAAATAATTTTTTATATTTTTTGAACCAAATAAGAAAATATGAAAAAAAAAGCTGTTAATAAATGGATTTCTTCAGTTTTATCATGAACTCAGACCTCAGTGACAGGAAAACACAAGACTTGCATATCTACCCCCACCACACCTTTGGAAAGATAACTTTGAAACATTTGGAAGATTTGTATTTGGAGGAAGGATTGGCATGGCATGTGGGAGCATTTTTATTATGCACATTCTTTTATGGGTTGTGGGTAGATATTTTCAATGTGCTGTTTTCCTAAGTTTTATGGAGTTCTTGGACCTTGTGGATATAAACATCTGGGAATAAATAGCTGGATGTGAAAAAAAAACTATATGCTATTTTTCCTGAGGAGAATTACTTGTGTTACATTAAAATATAATAAATTATCCACAATGGAAAGAATAACTTGATAAGTATGCTAACAGCACACAAGCCAAATAAATGAAAACATTTTTAAATGAGAGACTTCTATTGACTGAATGTGAACGCCTCATTGTGCTTTATCAATTTATATGTGATCAGATCACCCAGATGCCGGTCTTCATGAATGCCCACAGGAGCTTTGTGAGGGAGACTGATAGAGAAGGATTGAAAAGGTTCTGCCCTTGAGGTACTTCTAGAGTTAAGCAGAGATGGTAAATGAGATTTAATTTCATGGCAGTTACCTTTGTAGGGGAGAAAAATCAGTGTGTCCACAGTGAATTCTTCTTTGAAAGTCTTCCTGGTTCTTGTCTTCCCAAGCACTTGAAACTGTGATTAAATGGCTCTAGAGTGTTTTCCAGTGCTGTGTCCTTTCCTTAGCCTTGCTTTCTCTCTATATCCATTCCCCACCTCAGCATGTAGCCATCTCTTACATATGCCGTTGCAGAGCCTGCATAATCTATCAGTGTGTGTGTCTGCTCTGTTCAGCTGACCTCATTTCTATGCCCATTCTCATTGAGTATGGTATGGACAGTAATCCTTCTCTTCGGCTTTTTGGTAGGATATTCCCTCTGGCATGGCTTTACAAACTTTCCTGAGAAAAGCATTCCTCATGGCTGCGCTTTGTCTGAGACAGGCTTTGTGAAACCCGTGAGTATGCATCTGGAAAGCAAGAGTTAACTCTGTCCTTGGTGGCTGCAGCCTTAACAGAACTGTCATCATATAATAGACCCCAATATAACAGAAGCTCAGATACTCATGGGAGAGTTGGGAGTACGTTTTATACAGCTTTGATTTTACTCTGCTGATTGAAATTGATCCAAGCTGAGAAACGTAAGAGGTGACAGAGGATGAGAAAAGAGGCAGAGGAAGTGAGAGCAAAGGAGGACAGGAACACATGTGCACGCTCAAAACCCTAATAAGATTGGGTGAGAGCCATTGAGTACCTGGCCCACTGCAATTGCAAAGTCTGCTTTCACCATCAGGAGTGGGGTTTGCCATCTGGAAGTGATTTCGTTCTGTGATTACCTTTGGACCGCAATGCTTGTTGGTTCTTTACTAACAAGCACAGACCCAGAGCAAGCCTTTCATGCTAACAAGCAAACAAGCCATCAGTCTGCAGATTCCAAAACCAGAGGCAGGAGGCGGATGTGAAGTGGGTCAAAATTCTGCAGCTTCTCAGGGGGAAAGAAGTTCAGAGGGGGGGCTTTATCCTCCTAAACCCCTTTTCACAGCACATGGAAATGAACAATTATTCCATATATCATATGTCCACTCATTATGGAATGCAACTAACACTGCCCTCAGGCAAGCCTCGAGACTCTTAAATCTGCTCATCTTCCACCAGAGCAGCTGGAGCCTCCAATCCCAGTGAGTAAATCCAAGACCACAGTCCCTTTCTCTGTGTGGCCTTCCTTAGAATGGACCAAAGGGCCCAGGCAGCCCTGGCCATTCACATTCACAAAACATCCATTCAAAATGTGGACAAGAGCTGGGGACGAAGGGCTGTCATCCCAGCACTTGGAGGCCAAGCAGAAAGATTTTGAGACTGAGGCCAGCCTGGAAGACATAGTGAGACTGTGTAAAACAAAAACAAAAACAAAAACAAACAAACAGAACAGTAGGTAGGAAAGAACTAAGATGCTACGGGAGAGGATGGTTTTGTTTTTCCCCCACGGGATAATGTTTTATCCCTCAAAATTTCCCTTGATAATCTCTTTAAGTTTTAAGTAAATGTTTAAATGCTTACAAAATAGATTTTTTTCTCCTAAAATATTTGTCACATTTTAAGTACAAAATGAAACATACTGATTCAGATTTATGATCCACATTTAAATATGTCCCTGTATCTTACTCCTAGGTGATCCCATCTGTACATCCTAATCAATCTACCGACAACACTCTTGGAATAGAAGCAACACAGCTATAAAACAAGAGTTGAGGACCAGCAACTCTACAAGATAAACTCTTTGCGTATTTTCACTCAATGGGGTAGAAACAGATATTCTGTAGACGTTGAATTACAAAGTATGTCTAGTTTGTTTTCAAGATGAAAGCGTGTCCTTCAAGAACAATTAGTGAGTGACCCTGTCAACTTTTGAGCATTTATTTGATGCTAAATATCTCTTGTTATGGTCAAATGTTTTATTTATTTATTTTTATTATTAAGAGATTTTCTATTCATTTTACATACCAACCGCAGATTCCCTTCTCTTCCCTTCTCCTGCACCACCCCCCCCCCAGCCTTCCTCCTAACCCATTCCCCATTCCCACCTCCTCCAAGGCAAGGTCTCCCATGGGGAGCCAACAGAGCAAGGTACATTCAGTTGAGGCAGGTTCAAGCCCCTCCTCCCTGCACCATGGCTGTGCAAAATGTCTCGCCATAGGCACTAGGCTCCAAGAAGCCAGCTCATGCACCAGGGATGGGTCCCGATCCACTGCCTGGGGGCCCCCTATACAGTTCAAGCTAAACAACTGTCTTGCCTATCTAGAGGGCTTAGTCCAGTACCATGGGGGCTCCTCAGCTATTGGTCCACAGTTCATGGGTTTCTACTAGTTTGGCTGGTCATCTCTGTACATTTTCCCATCGTGATCTCAATGTCCCATGCTCATAGAATCCCTCCTCTCTCTCATTAATTGGACTCTTGGAGCTCGACCTGAAACCTGGCTGTGGATCTCTGCATCTGCTTCCATCAGTCACTGGATGAGAGCTCTATGATGACAGGGTATTCAGCCATCTGATCACCAGAGTAGGCCAGTTCAGGCACCCTCTCGACTATTGCCATAGTCTAAGGTGGGGTCATCCTTGTGGATTCCTGGGAACTTCCCTCGCACTCTTTCTCTCTATTCCCATGGTGTCTTCATTTATCATGGTATCTCTGTCCTTGTTCTCCCACTCTGTCCCTGTTCCAGCTTGAACCTCCCACTCCCCTATGTTCTCGTCCTGCATCCCTTTCCCTCCATTACCCGCCACCCTTACCCCCAGTTTGCTCATGTTGATCTCATCTATTTCTCCTTTGCTGGGTGATCCATGCGTCCATCTTTGGATCTTCCTTGACAGCTAGCTTCTCTGGAGTTGTGGGTTGGTGTCTGGTTATCCTTTGCTTTATATCTAGTATCCACATGAGTACATACCATGTTTGTCCTTCTGAGTCTGGGTTACCTCACTCAGAATGATATTTTCTAGTTCCATCCATTTGTCTGCAAATTTCATGATGTCATTGTTTTTCTCTGCTGAGTAGTATTCCATTGTGTATATGTGCCACATTTTCTTTATCCATTCTTCAGTTGAGGGGTATCTAGGTTGTTTCCAGGTTCTGGCTATTACAAATAATGCTGCTAAGAACAATACTGAACTTCATATGGAAAAACAAAAAACCCAGGATAGCTAAAAGAATCCTGGACAATAAAGCAACCTCTAGAGGCATCATGATCCCTGACTTCAAACTCTACCATAGAGCTACAGTAATAAAAAACAGCTTGGTACTGGCATAAAAACTGACATGTGGACATATGGAATCGAATTGAAGACCCTAACATTAATCAGCACACATATGAACACCTGATTTTTGGCATAACTGGATGTCAACATGTAAAAGATTGCAAATAGATCTATATCTGTCACCATGCACAAAACTCAAGTTCAAGTGGATCAAAGACCTCAACATCAATCCAGTTACACTGAACTTGATAGAAGAGAAAGTAGGAAGTAGTCTTGAACACATTGGCACAGGAGACCACTTCCTAAATATAACACAGACACTGAGAGCAACAATTAATAAATGGGACCTCTTGAAACTGAGAAGCTTTTGCAGGACAAAGGACATGGTCAATAAGACAAAACATCAGCCTGCAGAATGGGAAAAGATCTTCACCAACCCCACATCTGACAGAGGGCTGATCTCTAAAATATATAAAGAACTCAAGAAACTAGACATCAAAATACCTAACAATCCAATTAAAATTACAGAGCTAAACAGAGAATTCTCAACAGAATCTCAAATGACCAAAAGACATCCTTAGTCATCAGGGAAATGCAAATCAAAATGACTGAGATACCATCTTACACCTGTCAGAATGAATGGCTAACATCAAAAACATTGAAGACAGCTTATGTTGGAGAGGATGTGGAGCAAGGGGAACACTCCTCCACTATTGGTGGGAGTACAAACTTGTACAGCCACTTTGGAAATCAGTATGGCGGTTTCTCAGAAAATTGGGAATCAATCTTCCTCAAGACCCAGCTATACCACTCTTGGGCATATACCCAAGGAATGTTCAATTGTACCACAAGGACACATGGTCAAATGTTTTAAAACACAATCTCATTCTGGTAGTCCTGACTGTAGTTTTATTATTTTACTTACTTATATTTTGGCTTTTTGAGATGGAGTTTTTATACTACAGCCCCTGCTGTCCTGGAACTCACTATGTAGACCAGGCTGGCCTTGAATTCACAAGGATCCACCTACCTTTACCACCTTATTGCTGGGGTGGATTGTAGCTTTAACTGCAAAAGAAGAAAAGACTTTATTTTGTTGATAGCACAGAATTTCCAAATCTATGGAGTGAAATCCAGGGGTTGCTTGGAGATTTCCTACAGTTGTTAACTAGTCACTTGTGAAGAGATCTAATATTTAGTTAGTTAGTTAGTTAGTTAGTTAGTTAGTTAGCTAGTTAGTTTTTTGAGACAGGGTTTCCCTATGTAGTCCTGGTTATCCTGGAACTCACCTCTGTAGACCAGGTTGGCCTTGAACTCAGAGATCCACCTGCATCTTCCTCCTGAGTGCTGGGATTAAAGGTGTGTGCACCATCATGATCACCACCACCATCCAGCTGGGATCTGATTTTTAATGCAGTATAGATTATCTCCACCAATATCCAGAGCACAGTTTTTTTCAGGAGTGGAAATTTTAGACTTGCTAGATAAAGGATATATATCACTGAGTACTCAAGCATCCTGCCACTCACAGGCACTATGCCACAGTAGTGTCCTTATTCTAGAATGTTGTCTATCTTACTGTAGACACTAAGCTTCAGGGCCTAAATATCCCAATTCTAGGCAGAGAACTTCACTAATGCCTATTCATGTAACTGGGAACATGCTGTGGGATGGTCTGTATGTCAAATTGCTCTGATTGCTCAATAAATAAAACACTGATTGGCCAGTGGCCAGGCAGGAAGTATAGGCAGGACTAACAGAGAGAAGAACTGAGAGAATTCTGGGAAGTGGAAGGCAGAGGAGAGACACTGCCAGCCGCTGCCATGACAAGCAGCATGTGAAGACGCTGGTAAGTCACGAGCCACGTGGCAAGATATAGATTTATAGAAATGGATTAATTTAAGATATAAGAACAGTTAGCAAGAAGCCTGCCACGGCCATACAGTTTGTAAGCAATATAAGTCTCTGTGTTTACTTGGTTGGGTCTGAGCGGCTGTGGGACTGGCGGGTGACAGAGATTTGTCCTGACTGTGGGCAAGGCAGGAAAACTCTAGCTACAGGAACACTTATAGGCAGACACATGGGTCACCATCATCAGACAGCTTCACCATAGCCACAGAAAAAGAAATATGTTATACACTTACTCCTAATATGGTCAAACTACTGTTTTGTACTACTGAAAACTTAAGTAGCAATTTTACACACACACACACACACACACAAACACACACACTGAGTAAATAAATAAATAGATGCAAAACAAAAGGCTAGGATTGTTATCACACTGCTAATATGTGTGAGCGCATGCATGTACTCTGGCCAGGCAGCCTTGCCCAGTTGAAAGTTCCAGACCAATGGAGACTGCAAAATTGACTCAAAAATTAAGAGTGCATACTGTTTTTGTAGAGGGCATGAGTTTGGCCTCTAGCACCGACATGAGGTGGTTCACAATTGCCTGAATAGAGAGACAATGAAAAAGAATGATGTATTTCATCAGTAGGCCACAAGAACTTGAGGCCTAGCAACAGTCAGGAAAGTAAGTGTGGAAGTGGATCCTCCTTCAGCACTGAGATGTTTACAGGCCTGACGGTCTCCTTGACTTTATCCATCAAAGACTCTAAGCGAGTGATATGGGACAGATGTAAAACCAAATTAATTAAGGGACTATTCTATTACTACTAATCTCAATTCTTTGATTCTATTCTGATTCTTTAAACTTTTCTTAAAGTATGAATTTTATATCAAAATTTACAAGATTAATATATATACATTTTAAACTTTGTTAAGTTATTAATGGTCATATAGAGTACTAACTAATTCTAGAAAAAAGGCTTCAATTAGCTGCCTATATATGTCTTTGTGTTTGAGTCTCTTATTTGTTTTCTACAGGAAATCACGGCCAGGCTTAACATCAACTGAAGTCTCCAGGAAGAAGATGGGGCCCCACAATAACAACAATTCCACATGGACAATAATAATATCACCAAGCTGACAAACATCATTTACAGATCAGCTTTGGACTACAAACTGCTCAGAGCAATTTTGAGATGGCTAGCTGAGATGATCCAGTTTCAAGGACTACTTGAATAAGGACTTGAGATAAACCATGAACTTTGGCATTACGCACAGACTGGATAACAAAGGATATAGCTACCTTTCCTAGAATTTGACAATTAACCCAAAATTTTTCTTTTCAGAATAAAGATACCTTCACCCATACCCAGCAGGAAGCAATTTTAAGAATACAATGCCCACATTCCCAAAGAGGTGATGTGGGGCAGGTGGTTGTTTGGTCTTTTAATGGGTTTTGGGTCTGGGATAATTTTCATTGTTTAGGAGGGTTGGTTACAAGTTGTTAAGGGTTAGGAAAAGGGCTAAGCAAAGGAGATAAGATTTAAGATTCTTGTTTAAAAAAAAAAAGAAAAAGACAATTACTAGTTTTAAATACTTTACATTGGATTGGATTTTTTTGTATTGTATACAAATTATATATATTGAGATTGATATTGTTAGAAAATTCCATACATATATTTCTAATCTTGTTCAAGATATTGTACTTAGACAGTTCATTTAACAATGTAATGCAATTTGCTGATCCTTGAATGTTATTATTACCAACTATTAGG
>CABHPP010149590.1:0-39530 GCA_902168425.1 Peromyscus attwateri
TTTGTTTGTTTGTTTATTTTTGGTTTTCGAGACAAGGTTTCTCTGTGTAGCTTTTGACCTGTCCTGGAACTCACTTTGTAGACCAAGCTTGCCTTGAACTCACAGAGATCTGCCTGCCTCTGCCTTCCAAGTGCTGGGATTAAAGGCATGTTACCGCCCAGCCCTTTTTTTTTGGGGGGGGATTGGGGGGATTTCGAAACAGAGTTTCTCTGTGTAGCAGTGCCTAGATGTTCTGGAACTTGTTTTGTAGATCAGGCTGGCCTCACAGAGACTCATCTGCCTCTGTATCCCCAGTGCTGAGATTAAAGACATGCACCACCACGCCTTGCTTCAGCCTACTTTTCTTTCTTAGAGAACTCAGGACCACCAGTCCACAATGGGCTGGGTCCTCCCCATCAATCGATAATTAAGAAAATGTTCTATAGGGTTGCCTACAGCCTGATCTTCTGGAGGCATTTTCCCAATTGAGGCTCCCTCCTCTCATATGACTCTAAGTGGTATCAAATTGACATAAAACTACCCAGCACAGATGTTTACCAGCCAGAAATTTCTCTCCTCATTAAATTTTCTGGAGATGTTCTAATGAGAAAGACTATTCCTAGAAATATTGTTGGTGATATCCAATACCAACTTGTGTATAATTTCTAGAAAAAGCTGGGCATGGTGGCTTACACCTAGCACTTGGGAGGTGGAGGCAAGAGGATCAGGAATTCAAGGCCTCTCAGCTACATGGTGAGTATGAGGCTAGCCTGGGCTGCATGAGAAGCCTAGAGACCTAAGTTCAATCTCCAGACCCCACATAAAACTGGAAGAAGAGAAGCAACTCTACAAATTTGTCCTCTGACCTCCACATGCATGCTGTGACATTGTGTCTCCCAGCCTCCTCCTCCCCCTACCATGATGTACACACACACACACACACACACACACACACACACACACACTAAAAATAGTAATTTTTAAACAATAACAATGTGGTGGTTTGAGTAAGAATGGCCCCCATAGGCTCATATATTTGAATGCTTGGCATTACTTGAGAAGAATTAGGAGGTTATGGCCTTGTTGGAGTAGGTGTGGCCTTGTTGGAGGAAGTGTGTCACTGGGGATGGGCTTTGAGATTTCAAAAGCCCAAGCCAGGCCCAGTGTCTCTCTCTTCCTGCTGCCTGCAGATCAAGATGTAGAACTCTCAGCTACTTCTCCGGCACCATGTCTGCCTGTGTGTTGCCCTTCTCCTCACCATGATAATGGACTAAACCTCTGAAACTGTAAGCAACCCCCCAATTAAATGCTTTCCTTTGTAAGAGTTGCTGTAGTAGGAAGTACTCTTGAGTGCATTGGCACCAGAGATCACATCCTAAATATAACACCAACAGCACAGACACTAATCATAACAATTAATAAATGGGACCTCTTGAAACTGAGAAGCTTTTGCAGGGCAAAAGACACGGTCAATAAGACAAAAAGACAGCCTACAGAATGGGAAAAGATCTTCACCAACCCCACATCTGACAGAGGACTGATCTCCACAGTATATAAAAAACTCAAGAAACTAGACATCAAAATACTGAACAATCCAACTAAAAAATGGGCTAAAGCGCTAAACAGAGAATTCACAAAAGAAGAATCACAAATGACTGAAAGACATTTAAAGAAATGCTCAACATCCTTAATCATCAGAGAAATGCAAATCAAAACGACTCTGAGATACCACCTTACACCTGTCAGAATGGCTATGATCAAAAACACTAATGACAGTCTATGTTGGAGAGGATGTGGAGCAAGGGGAACACTCCTCCACTGTTGATGGGAATGTAAACTTGTACAACCACTGTGGAAATCAGTATGGTGGTTTCTCAGAAAAATTGGGAATCAATCTACCTCAAAACCCAGCCATACCACTCTTGGGCATATACCCAAGGAATGCTCAATCATATCACAAAGATACATGCTCAACTATGTTCATAGCAGCACTATTTGTAATAGCCAGAACCAGGAAACAACCTAGATGCCCCTCAACTGAAGAATGGATTAAGAAAATGTGGTACATATACAGAATGGAGTACTACTCAGCAGAAAAAAACAATGACAGCATGAAATTTGCAGGCAAATGGATGGAACTAGAAAAAAATCATCCTGAGTGAGGTAACCTAAACCCAGAAGGACAAACATGGTATGTACTCACTCATAAGTGGATTCTAGATATAAAACAAAGAACAATCAGACTGCAACCCACAGAACCATGACAGAACCATATAACCCACAGAACCATATAACAGGGGGGACCCTAGGATGACTGTGGCTTATAATAAGTTTTGGTTTTACTCAATTACTGAGCAAGCCTCAATGAAACATTTCACTATTAAGATAAGAATTTATACTGTATCAAGCTGATAATAGAAAAATAAATAAATAAATAAACAAAGAAAGAAAGAAGCCAGGTGAGCCTGCCATGGCGGTGCACACATGTAGCCCCAGCCCTTAGTCCCAGTACAAGGCCAGAATGGTCTACAAAAGACTGTCTCAAAGAAAAAAAAAAAAAAAAGCATCAATCAGACAAGGTCATATAGCTCAGTTGTAGAGTACACAATTAGTCTGCCTGTCTGCATGCATTATCACATAAGAAAAGAAACCAGGCCAGTATATATGGTATTAATTCCCAATGATACAAAACTCAAATAGTCAAAAGCAGGGGCCTGTCCCACCATGCTCTACAGAGTCTTGCTTTATGAAGGCCAGGCTGACTTCAACCTCAAGACGATCTAGCCTCAGACTCCTAAGTGTTGGGGTGATAGTATTATTATGCTACTACCCTCAGATACAGAGTTTGGTTGGTTGGTTTGTTTTGTTTTAGACAGGGTCTCTTTACATAGCCCTGGTTGGCCTGAAACTCACAGAGATCTGCCTGTCTCTGCCTCCCAAGTGCTGGGATCAAAACAAAGTAGCACCATGCCTGGTTTACACTCTGCTTAAAGAAGGGTTTGGGTCATGTATGTGTATCGTATATATGTGGTTTTACCCTCGTTTTGGAGCTAGGATTTCTCCGTTGAACCTGAAGCTTTCCGTTTCGGCTAGACTGGTTGGTCATGGAGCCCTCAGACCAACTGTCTCCATCCCCCCAGCGCTGGAACTACAGTTGCCTGTGCTGGGGATTGAACTCAGGTCCTCAGGCTTGCCCAGCAAGCACTTTATCTGCTGAGCCATCTCCCCAGTCCTTAAAAAAGGGTGGTTTGTTTTTATGTGTATGAACATGTTGTATGATATTTTGTTTGTGTTCTGACAAATAAAGCTCGCCTGGAGACCAGAGGGAGTTAACTAGTCACTAGTTAACCGTAGAGGCCAGGCGGTGGTGGCGCACTCCTTTAATCCCAGCACTTGGGAGGAGGAAGCGGGAAGGTCAGGAGTTCAAGGCCCTGTGTGGGTGCTAACAATCGAACCCATGTAGCAAGCACTCTTAGCCTCTGAGCCATCTCTTCAGCACGCCCTTCAAGAGTTTTCACAGTATATTTTTGGGATGGCTTTTCGCAGTAGGTTTAGGACTTTGTTCTAACATCTCACAGTAGAAAACAAATACTCAACAATGATGACAATGAGTTAATTAAGTGCACAGTGATCCCTGTCCTTCTATCAGGGTAAGTGATGAGGATTTGAATCAAGCATAAGGGGCTTAGAGAAGCTCGTGCTTGTATTCCCCGCACTTGGGAGGCTGAGGCAGGAGGATTGCTGTGAATTCAAAGCCAGCTTGGGCTACATAGCAAAACCCTATTAAACAAACAAACAAACAAACAAACAAAGAACCTGTGCTTGAAAGCTTGTATCCTCCAATCAGTGATGCACCATGACTCCACAGTCGGGGTGACCCCAAATGCGGAACTTCACATGGTCCTGAGAGCTCAGTCCATCGCTGTGGCCTCTGAGCCCCTCCTTCTACAAATGTTAGCCCTGGAGGAATGTCAGCACCACTTCGCCTCCGGAGTCTCACCCATTGTGTCCAGCTTTTCTGAAGTTCTTTTGTCCAGCTGACAGAAGCCATAACTAAACCCACTGACAGGAGCTGAACTGCGCCTTCTCTTTCTCTTGCGGCTCCCCCACCTCAATCTACAGCAAGCCTTCCAAGTTCATTACTGCAGATGGTCCTGGTGGAGACCCAGGGGCTGGGGCAGAAGCTTATTATCCAGCCTCAGGGTAGTGAGCACTAGCCGGCAGCCGCAGTCCTTCCGAAACACACAGTCACATCCAATTAGAAGAAACATGAAGCGCTTTCCTCTGGAGCCCATTAACAAATTAGTCCTACCACAAACTGAGAGGGACTGGATGGGACCAAATACCTTTTGCCCACTGGATAATCTGATAATTTGGAGAAGAAACAGTGCAGAACACTGGTGTATGGGGAAGGGAGGGGGTGAGGAATAGGAATGGCAGGTGGTAAGGGGAAGATCTGACCCTGAGTGCCCACACTACGTACCATAGAAACCTTCCTGATACTGAGTAATTCCCGTTATGATGTTAGGGTGCTCAGAGAGTTAGCAAACGTGGCAGCAATTTCTTAAATCTTTCAGTGTTTTGTTTTGTTTTGCTTTTTGAAACAGGATTTCTCTGTGTAGCCCTGGCTGTCCTGGAATTCCCTCAATAGAGCAGGCTGACTCAGTAGACACAGAGATCCACCTGCCTCCTCCTCCTGAGTGCTGGGATTAAAGGCGTGCGCCACCGCTCAGTCCTACAGCCTAATCTACGGAGGCCTTTCTCAACCGAGGCTCCCTCCTCTCCAATGGCTCTAGCATTTGTCATCAAACTATCCAGCACAACTATAAAACTTCCAAATAGAAGGTGCTAGAGATTGTATACCAATTTGCATGCAATGCAAGAGGGTGGTTTTTATTTACAGATCCTATATATTTAGACAAATATGAGCAATTTCTTTAGTTTGTTTGTTTGTTTGCTTTTCCGAGACAGGGTTTCTCTGTGTAGCTTTGGAGCCTGTCCTGGAACTAGGTCTGTAGACCAGAGGCCGGACTCGAACTCAGAGATCCACCTGCCTCTGCCTCCTGAGTGCATCACCACCACCCAGCCTATATGAGCAATTTCTAATGTATCCAACAAGGTAGGTAAATAGATTGATTCCTTTAAGAATGTAACATAAAACTGATACCAGGGAAAGCTAAATAATCCTGAATTATCAAATATGTTAAAGTTATAATTAAAACCATCTTAAATGCCAGGTTGTGGTGGCACTCACCTTTAATCCCATCACTCAGGGAGGCAGAGGCAGGTGGATATCTATGAGTTCCAGGACAGCCAGAGCTATACAGAGAAACCCTGTTTTTGAAAACAGCAACAACAACAACAACAACAACAACAACAAAAAGGATTCATGTTTTCATATGGAGACCAGAAAGAAAAGATGGGGGTTTTCAGAACAACAAATGAGCAAACAACACTTTCTGCTACCCACCTTTCAGTTGTTATGAGAAAAATACTGAGATAATTTTGGTGTGTTATGTGACAGGTTCTCACTCTAGCCTAGGCAGGACTGGAACTCACTGTGTAGTTAAGACTAGCCTTTAACTAGACTTAGTCCTCCTGCTTCTGCCTCCCAAGTAGGATGATGATGATGATGATGATGATGATGATGTGAGTCCTCTCTCCACCTCCCCATTGCCTTTGAACCTATGGAGAGGCAGCACTTCTCTGTAGGGGGGACATGCTAACCTCACAGCTGGGGAGGGGTGCTCCATATCACCTTCAAAGGCACTACCATGACCTTCCTCTAACTAGGCTGAAGTTTCCACCAGCTCCGAAGAGCCTCACCCCAGCTGGGAACCAAACCTTCACTACAGGAGCCCTTGGAGGGTAGTTCAGATACAAAGTAACACTTTGTAACTTCTTATTACTATTTTTAAAGTCTAATGTAACTCTGATGCTAAAATGTCAGTAATGTACCAAACACACTGGGTAGCTGGAGATGTAGCTCACAGGTAGAGCACTTGCCCATGCACAAGGCCCTGGATGTTCCCAGCCCTGGATGCCCCCTACACACTCAGAGTAGGAAAATAAACAGAGCCCTGGGCAAATGCGGCCTCCCATCTCACTCATACTCTTAGCACACTGAGGAGAGGGAGATTTCTAAAAGCGGAAGGCGAATGTATGAAGGGCTTTCCGCTAAGTCTGGGAACAAGGCAGAGTGATATGGTCTTACTGGTTTTATTTAAAACTGAAGTATGAAAAGAAACCAAGAATATACAGCAGACATGGTGACCCTCTCCTGAAATCTCAGCACTTGGGAGGTTGAAGCAGGCAGATGAGTTCCAGGCCAGCCCGGGCTACACTAGTTCTAGACTATCCTAGACCACAGAGTGAAACCTTGTCTCAGGAAAACAAAACCACACACACACACACACACACACACACACACACACACACTCGCGTCTGAGAGAGAAAAAAAGTTTTGCGTTTATTTCTATGTTCACGTGTGTCTACTCTCACATGTGTGTGCCTGTGGTCTAGATGTGCACCACAGGGATGCAGGACCTTTGGAGGTCAGAAGAGGGCTTCGGCCCTGGAACTGAATTACAGGTAGTTGTGACCTCCACGTAGATGCTGGGAACCAAACAAGAGCAGCAAGTGTTCTCAGCTGCTGAGCCATCTCTCCAGCCCCATCTGAGAGAGGAAAAAATAATTAAAACTTTAAAAACCCAGATATATTACAGCCCTGGATGAGAAGCCTCAGTGGTATTAATGTGGCTATTCTCCAAAACAAAACAGTGGAGAGCATAGAAACTGACCCATATGTGGTCAATTGATTTGCAACCAAGGTGACCAGTCAATTCAATGGAAATGAAAATCATTTAGAAATCTTTTTTCTTAGCTAAACAGTGGTGGTGCACGCCTTTTTTATTTTTTTTTTATTTTTTTATATTTATTTATTTATTTATTTATTTATTTATTTATTTATTTATTCGAGACAGGGTTTCTCTGTGTAGCTTTGCGCCTTTCCTGGAGCTCACTGTAGCCCAGGCTGGCCTCGAACTCACAGAGATCCTCCTGCCTCTGCCTCCCGAGTGCTGGTATTAAAGGCGTGCGCCACCAACGCCCGGCCGGTGCACACCTTTAATCCCAGCAATTGGGAGGCAAGACAGGTGGATCTCTGAGTTTGAAGCCAGCCTGGTCTACAGAGCGAGTTCCAGGACAGCCAGGGCCACACAGAGAAAGCTGTCTCAAAAAACTCAAATATATTGAAGTGTGTATGTGCATGTGTCTGTCTGTGCATTTGAGCACAGCTGCCTGAGAGCTCTGAGCCATGGCATGCCTGGACCTGGAGTTTTAGGGAGTGGGAAGCACCCGACTTCTCTGGTGGGAAACGATCTCAGATCCTTTGCTGAGTCATCTCTTCAGTCCCTGGAAAGGAAGATATTTTAGTCGTGAGCCTAGCCCTTAATCTCTCCATCCCAAATGAAATGGTTTAAACAAATGATGCTGAGCAACACCATTATCTTTTTTTGTTGTTGTTGAGATAGGGTCTCTCTCTGTACCCAGGGTTAGCCTGGACTCCTCAGCCCTCCTGTATACAACCCATGTGCTAGGCCTCCAGCCATGTGCCACCATGCCTAGCTCTAATTTCTTTCCTCTCTCCTTCTCTCTCTTTGTTTGTTTCTTTCTTTTATCTTTCTTTTTTTGAGATATATGTTTTAATTTCATGTGTGAGTCTCCTGCATGCATGTGCACCTGCACTGTGCTCCCAATACCCATGGAGGTCAAAAGAGGACGCCAGATCCTCTGGAACTGTAGTTAAGGATGGTTGTGAGCTGCCATGTGGATGCTGGGAATCAAACCCAGGGCCTCTGGAAGAGCAGCCAGTGCTCTTAACCCCTGAGCCATCTCTCCAGCCCCATTAATTTCTTTCTCTCCTCCTCTTCCTCCTCCTCCTCCTCTTCTTCTTCCTCCTCCTCCTCCTCCTCCTCCTCCTCCTCCTCCTCCTCCTCCTCTTTGTCTTTCTCCTCTTCCTCCTTCCTTTTTTGAGACAGGTTCTCTCTATTTAGTCCTGGCTGTCCTGGAGCTCACTACATAGAGCAGGCTGGCCTGGAACTCACCATAACCAGCTTAATTTCTTATAAATTATAAATACTCCCATCCTGGGACATTCAATTCTAATTAAAACCTCACGTCCATAAACATCTCTCAAATGAATTTTATAGTAAGCTGCTGGGGCCTACATGTGTCTGTTAAAGGACCTGGGACTGGGGATGTGATTCAGCAGGCAGAGTGCTTGCCTAACATGAATGAAGCCCTGGGTTCAATCTGCAGCACTGAATCAATGGGCAGTTGGTATACATCTGTCATCTCAGCACTCAAGACGTGGAGGCAAGAAAAACAGAAGTTCAAAGCCAGCTTCAGCTACATGCAAAGGCGGGCCTGGGATGGACGAGACTCTGTATCCAAAAAAAAAAAAAAAAAAAAAAATAGCAACAAGAAAAACACAAAACCACCTGAGAGAACTAGTCTGTTCTTACTACACAAAAGGTACCTGTGTGAGGTGACGGGCACACTAATTAGTTTGAATGTAGTTATCACTTCACAATGTATACATATATTAAAACATCACCTTGTATACCTTAAGCGCATACAATTTTGACAATTACACCTCAATAAAGCTGAAAAAAATAAAAAGCTGGTGTGATGAGAGTTTCCTGATTTAGTTTTATTCATCTGACTTCCCACCCCGCCCCTCACCGTTATTGCTGCAAATCTTCATTGATTTCTTAAAATGATGATAAAAGCAATGTGTGCTTGTTGTAAAAACAAAGCAAAGATTGGGTATGGTGACACGTGCCCGTAATCCTAACACTCAGGAGCCAGAGGTAGAAAGGTCGCATGTTTGAAGCCTGTTCGGGCTATTTAGTGAGAAAACACAGTCTCAATAATTAATTTTTAAAAGTAACAGGGGCCGGTGAGGTGGCTGAGTGGATAAAAGATATGGCCACCAAGCCATCCCACCTGAATTTGATCCTCAGAATCCACATGGTGGAAGGAGCAGATGACGCCTTCCAAGTTATTCTCCGAGTTCCACACATGTGCCATGGCATGCATGCACCTACACACAATAAATAAATGTATACACACAAATAAATAGATGTAATTTTTAAATAACAAGAAAAACAAGGGGGATGGTAGTGTTTCTCAATGTTAGAGGGCTGGCTTGCTATGTGTGAAGCCCTAGATTTCCATCATAATAATCATAAACTTATAGATAAGATTTTAGAAATAATGGCTTAAATTTCAATAGTACTTTTCTTCTTTTCTTTCTTTCTTTCTTTTTTTTTTGTTTTTGTTTTTTGTTTTTTGTTTTTTGAGACAGGGTTTCTCTGTGTAGTTTTGGTGCCTGTCTTGGATCTCGCTCTGTGGCCCAGGCTGGCCTCGAACTCACAGAGATCCACCTGCCTCTGCCTCCCAAGTGCTGGGATTAAAAGCGTGCGCCACCATCGCCCGGCTCAATAGTGCTTTTCAAAGGGGACAAATTCAATGGCACTACTGTATGAAGGTTTGTGGTTGGTGAAAAAAATGACACCCAGGGGCTGGAGAGATGGCTCAGTGGTTAAGGGCACTGACTGCTTTTGCAGAGGACCTGAGGTTCAGTTCCTCCACCCGTATGGAGGCTCATAATCATCTGCAGCTCCAGTTTTAGGGTATTTGACACCTCTTCTGGTCTCTGCAGGTAGTGTAAGCATGTGGTGCACAGACATACATGCAGGCAAAAACACCCATACATATAAAGTAAAAATAAATAAGTCTTGAAGAAGGAAAAAAAAAATAACACCCTCTCTGCTCTGCTAGACCCCAGCGCTACTCACCTTTCAACCCCTCCTGGTCCTGTTCCACCGTGGACCAAGTTTCCCCTGTTTGGGAACAGGATGGGGGAAATTCCAGCTAACATTTATTGCTGCTTGCTATGAACTAAGCATCTTTCTCACCAAAACAGAACCTCCTCGAGGTCAACACTAGCAAACATGGGAAGGAGAGTCAGGTGCACAAATCTAGTTCTGATGCCTCATCATTTAATCCTAAACCGGGTTGCCGCACCCAAGAGACCGAAACAGTGCCTACAGTGACCACGGAGGATGCCCTATGATACCTCAAGCAGAAAGGGTGAGTGGTAAGAGATAATCAAAGTCTATTTAGCACTGCCGAGTCAGTGGCCGCTGTTAATGAAGCTTCATGCTTCTTTCCGTCCGTCCGTCCCTCCCTTCCTTCCCTTCATTCCTGCCCAGTCTGTCTCCTTCCTTTTTCATCCAAGTGAAACCTGTGGGAAATTCTGGTATCCTTCTGAACTGAAACCTTTCGCATTTTTTCCTCTGATTGCAGAGAGGCAAGCGTTGATCCCCCCATTGTCTGCGATTGAACACCACCTCAGACCCGTAATTATCTCTTCTCCTGGCAGGCCTTAAGATGAAACAGACAGGAAGACCCGAGCGGATTCTCCTCAGATGCCACCTCTTAGCACCCGGCTTTGCGAGCCTGTTATTTGGGGAGCTGCAGAAGGCACAGCCCCATCCCGCCAAGGATCAATGGGAAAATAAGCAGTTGCTGGTGACGAGGTTGTGGTCTCCTGCCGCTGTCGAGCCTCCTTGGTAATGGCTATTTATCTCCCACTTAATTGGCACCTGGGCTCCCCCTCATTCCGTGCTAGCTGGCACTTCCCATCACTGCCACCCTGGGCAAACTGCAGCCTGCAGAAGCGGGACAGGCCTGTCCAACAGCCCTGGCCAGAGACTGGGAATGCTCATGGTGACCCCCCTCCCCCGCAGGGTTGAGAGCCTGTGCTGCCACTGGTGGGCGATGCCAGTCTGATCACCAAAGGCTAGGGACAGCAGTGCTGGCTTTCAGCCCTGCTTCGTGAGGATCCTGGACATTGTTTGGTAGGCAGCAGTCTGAGGCCGAAAACACCGTTGTTCTTAGAGGAAGAAGATTCTAGAGAACCTCAGAGAGAGGGAGTCTTCAGATGATAAATGCATTGCGTGTTTTTGTTGTTGGCTTTTTGTTTTGTTTTGTTTTCCTTTTCCTAGACAAGATCTTTCTATGGCTGGCCCGTACTTGATATATAGGCCAGGCTGGCCTTAAGCTTGCAGCAGTCCTTTGTACCTCTATTCTTGGCCTTAAATAAACACTCTTAAAAAGGGGATGACAGTGAAGTAACTCAGCAGGTAAAGGACCTTGCCATCAAACCTGAGCATCTGAATTTGACTCCTACATGGCAGAAGAAGAGCATTCACTCCCACAGCAGCCTGGACCTTTACATTCATACCATGGCCAGTATGCACTCATTCATGCCCCCACTAAATACATCGATACATACGAAAAATAGCCTCTGGACTTGATTGTGTACTCCACAGTCTGAGGCAGGAGGATCAGAGGTCATCCTGGGCTACATAAGCTCCAGGCAAGCCTTGGGCTACCTAAGGAAATCCTGCCCTGAAAAAACAAAAGAGGGAGGGAGGGAGGGAGGGAGGGAGGGAGGGAGGGAGGGAGGAAGGAAGAAAGAAAAAAAGAAAGAAAGAAAGAAAGAAAAAGAAAGAAAGAAAGAAAGAAAGAAAGAAAGAAAGAAAGAAAGAAAAAGAAAGAAAGGAGGGAGAGAGGGAGGGAAAGAAGGAAGGAAAAGCAGAAAGAAGGTAAATAAAAAGAGAGAAATACATTAGCACATAAGCAAAAATCACACATACACACACCAAAAATCAAAACAAAAGCATAAGCCAAACTAAGTGTTGTATAATAAAGACAGCATATCACGAACAATCTGATAAATTACTGGCTTAAATTTGGGAAATCAAATTCTGAAATTCCTACTTGAAGCCAGTTTAAGCAAAAAAAAAAAACTAACTATTGAGATGGCTTAGCAGGTAAAGCCACTTGTCTCCAAACCAGAGAGCTTGAGTTTGGGGCCCATAGACTGGAAGGTAAGAACTGACTCCTGCAAGCTGTCCTCGGACGTCTACATGAGCACCATGGCATGCATGCGCACACACAAAAAGAAGGAAGGAAGAAAAAGAAAGCATGGAAAGAGAGAGAAAGAAGAATTTTTTTTAAACTAAATAAATATCAAAAGCTTCTGGTTTTAATGGGCCTGCTGCGTTCACATGGGGGTTGTGTCTCCGAGACCTACGCAAGCTCATAACTCGACATCTTGGAGGGCGTCACTTTCACCTGGTGAAGGTTGGCAAATCATCTCTTTCTTTTTTCCCTGCTTGGATGCAGAGGTGGATCTGCCTGAAAAAGACCGAATCAGACTGAGAGATCGTCTCTGAGCTCAGTAGGAAGGACACCATTATGGGTGAGGTGTGCCAGGGTCCCGGTGGCTGACCCTGCTGAGTTCCTGCACTTGACAGGATAAGACCTTTCCTTTTTCCTTCCCCTCCCCCCACCCCACTTCCCTTTTTCTTCTTCCTGTGATGTGCATGCAAGTGTGTCTTCTCACTTACGTGGGTGTGGGTGTGCACAGATGTGCTCCGGTTCCGTTGCACATGTATGCAGATACAGGTGGAAGCCAGAGGCTGACATTAGGAGTCTTGTTATTCATTGAGGTGGGGGTCTCTCAATTGAACCCTAAACCTGCTGACTTAACTGGACTAGCTAGCCATCTTGCTTCAGGGAACCCTGTCTCTGCCTTCTCAGTGCTGAAATTACAGGTGGACCGCTGAGCTTACCCAGCGTTGACAGGAGCTCTGTGCACCCCAACTCCTCGATTCTTAGGCTTGCTTAGGAAGACCTTGAACCACTGAGTCATCTCCCAGCCCTCTGCTCACTTATTTTCATCTTCTGGAAAAGCATCACCTTGTTACTCTGTATACTAGGAAGGGAAGGCTAAATTAGACACTACACTCTCATTGGTGAGACCTTTGATCAACAGATACTTCAGCTTTTGAACTGGGCATGGTGACAAGGACCTTTAATCTCGGCACTTGGGAGGCACAGACAGGTGCATCTCTCTGAGTTCAAATCCAGCTTGGTGTATATAAGGAGTTCCAGGCCAGCTAAGGCCACAGAGTGAGACTCCGTCTCAAACTAAAAATAAAAATAAAAGAATGACTTTTGCTTTAAACATAAACTTTACATTTCTTTTGACTTTGAAATCCTGATCCTTCTGCTTCACGGCTTACACAACATGCCATACTCACACCATCATTTATTTTACCACAGGGGAAGGCTGAAAACAAGTCCCTGGTGTTTGTATTCGAGATAGGGTCTCTCTATGTTGTCCTGACTGTGCTAGAACTTGTTATGCTGGCCTTGAACTCACAGAGAACCACCTGCCTCTGCCTACTTGGTATTGGGTCACCAGGCATCACCATGCTTGGCCTAAGTCCTGAGTATCTTCCTATCAAATGACAAGTTTACTTGGCATGTGTGAGCGATCATGGTTTGAGGTTGAGTTCAAATCAAAATGAGTCCAGCTTTCAGAAGCTATTTTTTGGTCTGAGGTGGTCAAAGAAAAATGGTATTTCAGAGCAGGTCAGAACCCTGTCAGGAGTGAGTGGAGTCTCTCTCACTGAACTACGCAGCCAGCTCCCTTGCCTGAAATGCAAAATATATACCGCCCTGGGAAAGTCTTTGCTGTTGTTGTTGCTGACTTAGCCTTGAAGTTGGAGAAAGCTTCGATTCTTCAGAATTCTGCTTTAATTCACAATTGTAAGTGCATAATTGCCAGATGTGAGAAATGGCTCCATCCGACAAGGAGTAAACAACACACGAAGGTCTGAGGTGCAGTGCTGAGGGGGAAGGACTGATAGTCCTGGGACGTCTGGATATCCACCCCTGTGTGCAAACAAACGGACGGGAGCCCTCGCCTCACACCATAGGCAAAAGTTAGCTCAAAACGGCTCAGAGAAGACTGAGAAGTATATCTCAATAACGTTCCCAAACAGCGTACAAGACTTACATGTAAAAGCTAAAGCTAGAGAGCTGAGGGCTGGTAGGATGGCTCAGTGGGAGAAAATGCTTACCACCGAGCCTGAGGACCTGAACTCCATCGCTGGGATCTACATGGCGCAAGAAAACCAACTTTCTGAAGCTGTTCTCTGACCTTCACACAGATATCATGGCATGTGAACACACCCCCACCAGTAGCTAAATAAATAAATAAATAAAGCAATTTTTAAATTAAAAAAAATATATGTAACATATAGACCTCATAAAACTTCAGGAAAAAAATAAAGGTATAACTATTCATGACCTTGGGTTAAATGGTAATTTCTTTAATAGGACATCAAATGCCCAAAAAGTAGAAGAAAAAATAGATAAACTGAGCTAAGTTCATTGTGGTGTATGCCAGCCAGCCTGGGCTACTTAGTGAGACATTTTCGCTTGCCTTCCCGGCAAAGGCAACTGAATTTTCAAAATTTTTGTTTGTTTTGAGTCAGGGTCCAAGGTAGCTCAGGTTGGCCTCAGATTGCTATGTGTCAAGGCTGACCTTGAACTCCTGATCCTCCTATCTCCACCTCCCAAAAGCTGACCTTGAACTCCTGATCCTCCTATCTCCACCTCCCAAAAGCTGGGAGTATACAGGGGTAGGGTACTAGATTATGTTAGCAGGCGGACTAGCCCAGCCAGACTGCCGTTTATTGTAGGTAACTGATACACTAGAAACAAAACAGAGGCTAAGCATGGGACCACGGTAGAGAAGTGAATCATTTCTGTTATTTCGTGTTTGAGACTGTCTCACTATACAGCCCAAACTGGCCTGAAATTCCCTATTTTGGCCTCCAAAGTAAGTGCCGGGGGTACAGGCATGTGCCGCTATGCTTGGTTGTATGTGGCCTTAGAGATCAAACCAGAGCTTCCAGCATGCTAGCCAAGACTCTACCAACTGAACATTTCCCAGTCTTATTTTTTTTTTTTTTTTTTGAGACAGGGCTCATATAACCAAGTCTAGCCTTGAACTCCTGATCCTCCTGCGTCTGTTTTCTGTGTTCTAGATTATAGGCATGCACCACCACACATAAATGGGCTTGTGTTTTCATATTTGATAACTGTCTCAAGATAAAACACAGTTATGGACATCTGCTCTCTGGAATGTTTTCAATGAAACCTGATTTAAAAGTTCAATTTATTTATTTATTTTTGAAACAGGTTTGGACCCGTTGAATGCCCAACTGTTGTAAATTTATTCTGTTGCTGTGATAAAACACTAACCAGGCTGGAGAGATGGCTCAACAATTAAAAACATGTACAGCTCTTGCAGAGAACCCGGGTTTGGTCCCCAATACCCAACTCAGGCAGCTCACGACCACCTATCACTCCAGCTCTAGGGGATCCTGTGCCCTGGACTTTTTTCTTTTTCTTTTTTTTTTTTTTTTTTTTTTTTGGCTTTTCGAGACAGGGTTTCTCTGTGTAGCTTTGCATCTTTCCTGGATCTCACTCTGTAGACCAGGCTGGCCTCGAACTCACAGAGATCCTCCTGCCTCTGCCTCCCGAGTGCTGGGATTAAAGACGTGTGCCACCACCGCCGGCTCTTCTGGACCTCTTGAGCACCGCCCCACCCCACCCCACACACACACACTTAAACAAACAAAAAGCCCAAATACCGTGACCAAAAGCAACTTAGAGGAGAAAAGGTCACATCTATCATCTAATGAAGTCAGGTCAAGAATTCAAGATAGTCTTCTAAAAGCAGGACCATGGAGGAACGCTGCTTGCTGGCTTCCAACTCACACATGGCTCATGTTCAGCTAGCATCCTTACATAGCCCAGGACTACCTGCCTAGGGATGGTGCCTCCCACAGTGGGTTAGGCCTTTCTATCGATTATAAACAAGACACTCCCTTACAGACATGCTGTCTCAGCTAGGTTTCTATTGCTGTGATTAAACGCCATGACCAAAAGCAACTTGAAAGGAACAGATTTACTTCATCTTATAGCTTATGTACCATCATCTAGGGAGGTCAGGGTAGGAACTCAAGGCAGGAGCCTGGAGGCAGGAACTAAATAAAGAAGTCAGAAAGAATGTGCCTACTGGCTTACTCAGCCTGCTTTCTTATAGCACCCAGGACCACCAGCCCAGGAGTGGCACTACCAACAGTGAGTTGGGTTCTCTCACATCAACCATTAATCAAGAAAATGACCCCATAGGCTTGCCCACAGGCCAGTCTGGTGAGAGCATTTTCTTAGTTGAGGCTCCTTTCACAAATGACCCTAGCTTGTGTCAGATCGACATAAGACTAGCCAGTACACATGCCCATGGGCCAATCTGATCCAGGCAAATCTCCATTGGGAGCTTTCTTCTCAAATGACCCTTGGCTGTGTTAAGTTGACAGCTAAAGTTCACTGGATATTAACCAACCACCTATGCATGGATGAGGGGACGTAAATCAGAAAAGCATGGGGTATGTAGGACATTTTGAAAAAACATGACTATTATTGTAGCAGCTAGAAGAGATGGATAGATGTATGGACAGATAGACATAGGTAAAGACATGGGTACAAATAGAGACATGAATAGATGCAGATTACTTCAATACCCATATGGCATTAGAGTTGGGGAGTAGGCAGGATTTTGATTACCACCCCCCTTCCTTCTCTCTCTCTCACACACACACAGACATACAGACACACACACACACAGACATACAGACACACAGACAGACACTGATAAGGAAATGGGAGCTCACCATCAAGGTCTAGTTTGCATCATACAGTTTTAATGTAGTGAACACACACAGGGCATATGCAGCAAACCCCAGTCTAGCAAACCTCACACAGTTTAATGAAATGCAGGCCCTTGTCGTAAGGAACACAGAGCCCAGGAGGGAGATGGGGCCAGTCCAGGACTGACAGTGCAATACATCACCGGAAATTACGAAAGCAATGAGTTTTGGCTGGGCCCGACAGCTGTCTTTAGCTCTAGATTGACGTGATCTCCTTTAAACTGGCAGCACAGTTTTTGTTGTTTTATTCATTGTTTTCAAGGTTTTTATCATATTTTTATTTTGTGTGTAAACATATATTACTTCGTTGCGTGTGTGTGTGTGTGTGTGTGTGCATGCGTGCGTGCGTGTGTGTGTGTGTGTGTGTGTGTGTGTGTGTGTGTGTGTGCAAACGTGTCAGAGGACAACTTACAGGAAGGAGTTGGTTCTTAGTCTACCAGGTGGGGTCTGGGGATTTGACTCAGGTCCTCAGGCTTAGAAGCCAGTACTTTCCCCTGCTGATCCATCTCACCAGCCCTGGTTTTTAAATTTAACTTGTTTGTTTCATTGTTTTTGAAACAGTTTTGCTTTTTCCAGGCTGACCTTGAACTCACTAAGCAACAGGAACTATCCTTTAACTCCTGATCCTCCTGCCTCCATCCCTCATCCCTCCCCCCAAGCTCTGGGATCTCTGGCGTGTGCCACCATGCCAGGATCCTCAACACGACCCTACGAAGCAGGAGCTACCACCACTCTGCAAAGAGAGAAAACTCAACACTTGACAGTTGTAGAGCCGTAGCTGTCCTGGGAGATTTGCACCAGCCTGCTCCACCTTAACGCTCCTGAGCATCCCTCTCCTGCTTTTCAAATGTACCAGTTGTCAGGGCAGTCACTGGCAGCTGAGTGCCCTCAGGAAACCACCGAGAAGAGGTGGCATTTGAACTGGGCCCTGGAAGTGGCAGTGTGTGTGTGTGTGTGTCCAGGGTGGGCGTGAGAGGGAGGAGGGGAGCAGAGTCCACCGGAAAGGGTTTCGGTAGAAGGCAAGGGCGCACTCGTCTAGCGCTTGAGAGTTTCCAGGCAGAACTAAGCAAGGCTGCAGCGCAGAACAATTTCCCTGCAGACTACTTGTAAACTGTAAGACAGACCAAAAATCTAGCCAAATATGCGCGCGCGCGCGCGCGTGTGTGTGTGTGTGTGTGTGTGTGTAAAACGCTGGGCTTGGTGCTACACACCTGTAATTTCAGGACTTTTGATGCTGGAAGACTGGGTTGGAAACCAGCCTGGGCTACATAGCTAGACTCTGTCTCAAAAGTAAGCAAACGAATATGCATAAACAAATATACCAAAGCCAGAACCACAGCACCCCCAGCATAGGAAAGACGCTGCACGTTCTGTGATTGTTCTTTAACTATCTCTACGTGCATGTTCTGTTAGCTTGAGCCAATTGTAAGCAAGCTTCTTAGAAATTATGAACGGAGCTGCATAGCTTACGTAGCATACAACCCACACAGATGTTTTTGCCCTAAGTATGAGTTTGTGGTATATGTGGAGAATAAAGGGTGTTGTTGGATGTTTTATTTGGATTTTGGTTTTGGAAAAGCAATTTTTAGTGTTTTAACCTCCCATGTGCCACATGCTAGAATTCTAGGCATGAAGCACCATGCCTCGAGATTCAGGGGTGTGTGTGTGTGTGTGTGTGTGTGTGTGTGTGTGTGTGTGATGGGTATTGAACCCAGGGCCTTACACACATTAGGCAACCACTCTATCATCGACCCACATCCTGTCCCTCCTCCTTGTCCTCTTCTTTTCTGAGACCTGCTCTCAAGTAGCCGCCAGGTTGGTCTCTAATTCTCTATATGTTAGAGGATGACCTTGAACTCTTCGTACTCTTGGTTCCATCCCCCAAGCTCTGGGATTACAGACACCCACCTCCTAGACATTGTAACCTTCTTGTGAGCAGATCTTGGCATGTGGTCCTGGCTGACCTGGAACTTGAGTTTGCATCGATCCTCCTGCTTCTGCTTCCTGAGGGTTGGGATTACATGTGAGCCTGATGATCTGAGTTCAGATTCCTGGAGCCCATGGAAAAGCCAGATGGGGGTGTGCATCTGTAGTCCTGGCATCCCTACCAAAAGACGGTAGGTAGGTGGTCCCCTAAATTCCCCAACCACCTAGCTTGACGCATGCAGTGCAGCAGCAAACAGGAGAGATCCTGCCTAGGGCAAGGTGGCCCTCCAGCTGTCCACTGCACACATCATACACAAGATAACAAGACATCTAAAGCTCCCTCATACCTTTTACTTAGATTGCGCTTATTTAATTTACTAAATGACACACTTAGTTAACATTACTTGAATAACAAATACAGATCAGGCTCTGTGCCCGAGGAATGGAGAGAAGTAGAGACAGATAAATAAATGATTAAGTCCGGCATGGTAGTACATACCTCCATGCTTTGTGGAACTTCCTGGCAGTCAGGAGGCAGAACCAGGAGCTCATAAATGTGAGGCTATCCTGTATAACAAAGCTGGATCTAAAACTTTTTCAAGGATAAGGGTCTTTTAAGAAAGAAATGTCAGCTGGGCGGTGGTGGCGCACGCCTTTAATCCCAGCACTTGGGAGGCAGAGGCAGGCGGATCTCTGTGAGTTCAAGGCCAGCCTGGTCTACAAAGCGAGTTCCAAGAAAGGCACAAAGCTACACAGAGAAACCCTGTCTCGAAAAAAAAAAAAAAGAGAGAGAGAGAGAGAAATGTACATTAAACTACAGTACGCACAGTGATATAGCTGCATTTTTATTATGTTCTGAACTGTTACTACTTTTTTTTATGGCAAAAAAGAATATTTAGAATTAGCCAGCTGGACTCAGTTTAGATGATCCCAGTTTTGTTGGCAACGTCCAGAGCATCATAGTCAGGAGCCAACCGAACATAGGCCTTCTTCTCTTCGTCAGGCCTTATGAGAGTGTTGACTTTGGCCACATCAATATCATAGAGTTTCTTCACAGCCTGTTTGATCTGGTGCTTGCTGGCCTTGACATCCACAATGAACACAAGTGTGTTGTTGTCTTCTATCTTCTTCATGGCTGACTCAGTGGTCAGGGGAATTTGATGATGGCATAGTGGTCAAACTTATTCTCCTGGGCGCGCTCTTTCGAGGATATTTAGGCTGCCTCCTGAGCTGCAGGGTCTTGGGCCGCCGGAACGTGGGTGACGTGTGGATCTTCTTCTTTTTGTGGCTGTGGACGCCTTTCAGCACTGCCTTCTTGGCTTTCAAGACCTTCGCTTTGGCTTCGGCTTTGGGAGGGGCAGGAGCTTCCTTCTTCGCTTTTGGCGCCATCTTGGCAAAAAGCCACTTTTATTTATTTATTTTTTTTATATTTATTTATTCACTGTGTGTGCCACAGTGCAATTGTGGAGGCCAGAAGACAGCTTGGGGAGTCAGTTCTGCTTTTCTATCATGTGGGTTTCAGGGATCAAACTCAGGTTGTCTGACATGGCTACCGAATCAAGGAACCAATCTAGCGGGAAAGACGGCCAGCATCTGTATTCTCATCGGGATTACAGGGAGCTGAGGAAGGGAGACCGCAAGTTCAAGGCCTGCCTGGGTTATACAACGTCCAGAAGAGAGGCTGGAGGGAGGGCTCGGCAATGCTGCAGCGTAGGAATGGAGCTCAGTTCTCAGCACCCACATCTGGCAGCTCACAAGCACCTGTTACTCCAGCTCAGGGGATCTGATGCCCTCTTCTGGCCTCTGGGGGCACAGGCACACACAGAGAGACACACAAACACACTTTTTTGAAGAAGGGCTGGAGAGATGGTTCTGTGGTTAAGAGTGCAAACTGCTGTGGTCCACAGTACCCACATAAGGTAGCTCATAACTGCCTGTAATCCCAGCTACAAGGGATCTGCTGCCCTCTTCTGGCCTCTTTGGGCACCATCACTCATGTGCACAAACCGGACACATAGGTATACAAATAAGCTAAATCTCTTTTCTTTTAATTTTTAAGAAAAATGAAAGGAAACAATCTAATGTCTTCTCTAACCCTCTAAACAAAGGTAATTTCACCCTCACTGTTTTCCCTCAACTGTGTTCGGGGTCACTGATGAGAGTGAGGTCTCTTTCCTCTCTAGAGGCAACGGGACTCAGGCCAGCAAGGGTTAAAGCAAACTGCCTGTCTCTGCTGGGGAGCTTGGGGCTCCTCCTGAGATGGGCCAGATGCTGGCATGCTCTGTTGATTACAATCCTCCACACCCAGAAGGCCCTGACTAGGTTTGACATAATCAGCTCACAGTTTCTGCCTGCACTCTTTCATAAACAGGCCATTTTCACATCTTTTTCATGGGATCAGACAAGCGGAAAAATAATTAATGTTACCTCAGCCCGACAATGACCCTGGCTGCGATTCAAAAGAAGGCATGTTGCATAAACTGCCTTTTAATTGAGGGCTGGGGCAGACCCCACATACTCCCGTATCGGTTCTGCCTCCTTGGCCACAGACGATGAAGACTTCCTTAAGATGAGGACCCGTGCTCAATGAGTCCTACCCAGCCAGCTTCAGGTTCAAAGGGCTTCCCTGAAAGAATTCAGTTCACGTATTCGGCAAGCACAAGCCTGTTGTGCCTGCCAGAAAACTCCAAGATGTACTGTTGGCTGTTCCCATGTTTTTGATAGAAGGTGGAAAAGTGACTTCCTTTTTATAGAAGACACAAACTTAGGACCCACAACTCTTCTTCGGGATGCCCCCCATCTACTGAAAAGGAAGGCATGAAAGCAAAACGAAGGCGTGGCCGCTATGGCTCCCGCTCAGGTGGTCATGCGAGCACCGGACTGACTGGCTGTCTCCCCGGCTCCCATCGGTTTATTTTGAGAGAGTCTATCCACATCGCCCTGGTTGGCCTGGAGCTGGCTGAGTAGAACAGACTAGCCTTAAACTTACAGAGATCCATCTGTCTTTGCCTCTTGAGTGCTGGAACTAAGGCATGCAGCACCATGCCCTGAATCACTTTTTTTCACTGATTTTAGAAGTCTAGATGACCACCGTTGTGAACCAATGCAGCTGCTTTTGACATGACCTAGACGTTTCTCAAATAGTTAGACATAAAGTCTCCATTTGCCCCAGCAATTCTTCTATCTTAAGCTATGATACCCAAGGACTACCATTTACAACAGCATTAAAAAGAAAGGAAAGGCCGGGCAGTGGTGGCGCACGCCTTTAATCCCAGCACTCGGGAGGCAGAGGCAGGCGGATCTCTGTGAGTTTGAGGCCAGCCTGGGCTACCAAGTGAGTTCCAGGAAAGGCGCAAAACTACACAGAGAAACCCTGTCTCAAAAAAACAAAAAAAAAGAAAGGAAAGAAGGAAGGAAGGGAGGGAGGGAGGGAGGGAGGGAGGAAGCAAGCAAGCAGGAAGCAGGCTAACATTTATCAACAGATGGGTAGGTAAGCAAAATGCCCCGTGTCTCTATAGCAGGAAATTATTGACTTATAAAGAGAAATAGAAGCCTGATGTAGTGTCATAACCTGTAATCCCAGCATTTGGAAGGTAGGGGCAGGAGAGGCAGAAGTTCAAGGGCACTTTCCACCAGACAGTTCAAGGCCTGGGCCAACCAGAGGCCTCAGTGGATAAAAGTGCTTGCTTCACCAAGTGGTTGGTACAGGCACTCGGGAGGCAGAGGCAGGTCGATCTCTGTGAGTTTGAGGCCAGCCTGGGCTACAGAGTGAGTTCCAGGAAAGGCTCCAAAGCTATACAGAGAAACCCTGTCTTGAAAGGAAAAAAAAAGTGCCTGCTTCATGAACCTGATGGCTTGAGTTGATCCCAGGATCTCACAGTGAGTAGAAGAAAACCAATTCTCAAAAGCTGTCTTCTAACTGCTGCATGCATGAGATACAGCACACATGTACTCACACTCACACACATCATACACGTGTAATAATAATAATAATAATTATTATTATTATTAATAATAATAATTATTATTATTATTAAAATTTTTTGAGACAGGGTTTATCTGTGTAACAGCTCTGGCTGTCCTGGAACTCACTTTGTAGATCAAGCTGGTCTCAAACTCACAGAGATCTACCTGCCTCTGCTTCCTGAGTACTGGGATTAAAGGCATGTGCCACCACCACCAAGCTTAAATTAATTTTTTTAAAATGTATTTGTTTTCTATTATCAGCTTGATACAGTATAAATTCTTATCCTAATAGTGAAATGTTTCATTGAGGCTTGCCCAGTAATTGAGTAAAACCAAAACTTATTATAAGCCACAGTCATCCTAGGGTCCCCCCTGCTATATAGCCTCCGTGGTTCTGTGGGTTGCGGTCTGTTCTTTGCTTTATATCTAGAATCCACTTATGAGTGAGTATATACCATGTTTGTCCTTCTGGGCTTGGGTTACCTCACTCAGGACCTCTGGAAGAGGAGCCAGTGCTCTTAATCTCTGAGCCGTCTCTCCAGCCTTAGATTTAGAACTCTTGACCGATGATTCTCTTCCTTCTGCAATTTGAAAATCCTGCCGCTGCTGCTGCTGCTGCTGATGGCCAAGAATGTTGAGCAATTTCTTAAATGCCTTTCAGCCATTTGAGATTCTTCTATTGAGAATTCTCTGTTAAGTTCTGTAGCCCATTTTTTAATTGGATTGTTCAGTATTTTGATGTCTAGTTTCTTGAGTTCTTTATATACTTTGGAGATCAGTCCTCTGTCAGATGTGGGTTGGTGAAGGTCTTTTCCCATTCTGTAGGCTGTCTTTTTGTCTTATTGACCATGTCTTTTGCCCTGCAAAAGCTTCTCAGTTTCAAGAGGTCCCATTTATTAATTGTTGTGCTCAGTGTCTGTGCTGCTGGTGTTATATTTAGGAAGTGATCTCCTGTGCCAATCCGTTCAAGACTACTTCCTACTTTCTCTTCTATTAAGTTTAGTGTAACTGGATTTATGTTGAGGTCTTTGATCCACTTGGACTTGAGTTTTGTGCATGGTGACAGATATGGATCTATTTGCAGTCTTTTACATATTGACATCCAGTTATGCCAGCACCATTTGTTGAAGATGCTTTCTTTTTTCCATTGTATAGTTTTGGCTTCTTTGTCAAAAATCCGGTGTTCATATGTGCGTGGATTAATGTCAGGGCCTTCAATTCGATTCCATTGGTCCGTATGTCAGTTTTTATACCAGTACCAAGCTGTTTTTATTACTATAGCTCTATAGTAGAGCTTGATGTTAGGGATGGTAATGCCTCCAGAGGTTGCTTTATTATACAGGATTCTTTTGGCTATCCTGGGTCTTTTGTTTTTCCATATGAAGTTGAGTATTTTTCTTTCCAAGTCTGTGAAGAATTGTGTTGAGATTTTGATGAGGATTGCATTGAATCTGTAGATTGCTTTTGGTAAGATTGCCATTTTTACTATGTTAATCCTATCTATCCATGAGCATGGGAGATCCTTCCATTTTCTGATATCTTCTTCAATTTCTTTCTTTAGAGATTTAAAGTTCTTATCAAAAAGTTCCTTCACTTGTTTAGTTAGTGTTATCCCAAGGTATTTTATATTATTTGTGGCTATTGTAAAGGGTGATGTTTCTCTGACTTCTTTCTCAGCCCTTTTATCATTTGTGTATAAGAGGGCTACTGACTTTTTTTTTAAGTTGATCTTGTATCTTGCCACTTTACTGAAGGAGTTTATCAGCTGTAGGAATTCCCTAGTTGAATTTTTGGGGTCACTTATGTATACTATCATATTATCTGCAAATAGTGAAAATTTGACTTCTTCCTTTCCAATTTGTATCCCTTTGATCTCCTTTTGTTGTCTTATTGCTCTAGCTAGAACTTCAAGTACTATATTGAATAAATATAGGGAGAGTGGACAGCCTTGTCTTGTTCCTGATTTTAGTGGAATCACTTTGAGTTTCTCTCCATTTAATTTGATGGTGGCTGTTGGCTTGCTGTAAATTGCCTTTATTATGTTTAGGAATGTTCCTTGTATTCCTGATCTCTCTAAGACCTTTATCATGAAGGGGTGTTGGATTTTGTCAAAGGCTTTTTTAGCATCTAATGAGATGATCATGTGGCTTGAGTTGATCCCAGAATCTCACAGTGAGTAGAAGAAAACCAATTCTCAAAAGTTGTCTTCTGGGCTGGAGAGATGGCTCAGAGGTTGAGAGCATTAGCTGCTCTTCCAGAAGACCTGGGTTCAATTCCCACCACCCACATGGCAGCTCACAACTGTCTGTAACTCCTGTTCTAAGGCATCTTACACTCTCACAGACACACATGCAGACGAAACACCAGTGCACATAAAATAAAAAATAAATAAATCATTTTTAAAAAAAGTTGTCTTCTAACTGGTGCATGCATGAGATACAGCACACATGTACTCACACTCACACACATACAAATTTTTTTGAGACAGGGTTTATCTGTGTAACAGCTCTGGCTGTCCTAGAACTCACTTTGTAGATCAAGCTGGTCTCAAACTCACAGAGATCCACCTGCCTCTGCTTCCTGAGTGCTAGGATTAAAGGCATGTGCCACCACCACCCAGCTTAAATTAATTTTTAAAAAGAGAGTTCAAGGTCAGCCTGGCTAGAAGAGACCTTGTCTCTAAAATAAAATAAGGAATAAAGTACTGCTACATGATGCATAACATGAATAAACTTTGAAAAATGCAACGCTCCTAATAAATATCACATTACTTTATTTACATGAAATATCCAGGATAGACAAATACAGACAGAAGTAGATTATTGTTTGCTTAGGTCTAGGAAGATCGGAAGATTGAGGATGGCATTAAGAGCTAAGAGGTTTCCTTTCAAGGTTTTAAAACTTCTAAAACTGTGGTATTGGTTACACAAGTCTGTGGCTGTATACCAACAATGACTGAATTATACTCGTAAAGGAAAAAGCCATCTGGGAGTTTGAGGCCAGCCTGGTCTATATACCAAGTTAGAAGCCAACCGAGGCTTTATAGTGAGACCTTGTCTCAAAAACAGAAAACAAAGAAAGAAAAAGCCAACTGTGGTAAAGCATGCCTGTAATCCCAGTCCCAGGAAGGCTGACGCAGGAGGACCATTTTTTGAGACAAGATTGGGCCACACAGACACTGTCCACAGATGAGAGAAAGGGAAGTTGCGGGGGAGAGAGTACAAGAGAGATGAGAGGGAAGAAGGAAGGAGGAAGGAGGGAGGAAGAAAGGGAGGGAAGAGGAAGGAAGGGAGAAATAGGAAGCAGTTTCACTCTTCCACTAACTATGCAGGAAGAACGTGAGTGCAGGTGCCTGTGCATGTCAGGGCACCAGAGTCCTGAAGCTGGAGTCACAGGTGGTTGGGAGCTGCTCCACTTGGGTGCTGGGGCCTGAACTCAGGTCTTCCGCAAGAGCAGTTCTTGCTTCTAAGCACAGAGTCATTTCTTCAGACCAATATACACCAACTAAATCCAAAACTAAATGTGAAAATTAAACTGTAAACGGGACACCGAAAAATATAAAAAGATCTGGGCATGATGGTGCACACCTTTAATCCCAGCACTTGGGAGGCAGAGACTGGCTGGATCTCTGTGAGTTCGAGGCCAGCCTGGTCTACTGTTGCAGGTCTTTCTTGTTGGACTTTCTTTGGACCACCAGCCCCCAAATAATGACGTGAAGACTTATTATTAATTATGAAAGCTTGACCTTGGCTTATGCTTGTTTTCAATTATCTCTTAGAACTTAACCAGTTTTTAATACTCTATGTTTTGACACGTGGTTCTTTACCTCTCCTCTCTGTACCTCTGACTTGATTCAAGTTTCAATGATGAAAATCCACACACCTCAGATTCTTCCGCATTTCTTCTCCTCACCCCTAGTCCCGCCTATTCTCTCCTGCCTAGCTATTGGTCGTTCAGCTTTTATTAAACCAATCAGAAGGCACCCCAGGCAGATGAGGCAAAACAGAGATATATCTTCACAGTGTACAAAAAGATTATCCCACAACAGTCTATAGAGGGAGTTCCAAGATAGCCAGGTCTACACAAGAGAAATCTTGTCTCGAAGTCTCGAAACACCACCCTCCCATCCAATATATATGTTTTATGTATAACTGAAAGTGATTGTCCATGCCTGTAGTTGCAGCACCCTCAGGAAGCAGAGGCAAGAGGATCACTGCAATAACCACAACATAAATTCCAGTGTTGTCTACATAGCAAGTTCCAGGACAGCTGGGGATGCAGAGTGAGACTTAGTTTAAAAAAAAAAAAAAAAAAAAAGTAGAAAAGAAAAAAATGAGACAGCCCTGTGGGGCACACTCCCAGCTTCCCAGATCATCGGGAGCTGAAGTAGAAGAAGGATTGCACATTCGAAGCCAGCCTAGGCAAATCAGAGTGACCCGACCTTAAAATACTACTGAAAAAAGATACAGTTAAAGGTGTGGTTAGGTGGCAGAGCATCTGCCCAGCATTGGTAAGATACTGGATTCAACTCCTAGTTTTAGGAAAGAAGAAAGGAAGGAAGAAAGGAAGGAAGGAAGGAAGGAAGGAAGGAAGGAAGGAAGGAAGGAAGGGGAAAGACTAAAGAAAAGAAAGTGCTAGGTAGGTATGAGGAGGTAGACCTGTGATTCCAGCATTTCCACCCAAATGCTGGAAAGAAACAATTCATGTGAATTGTCCTCTGATCCCCACATGCACGCTCTGGGGGCGCGCACGCGCGCGCACACACACACACACACACACACACACACACACACACACAAACTAACAGGAAAAATATGGATTTGTGATATTAGAAGAGATACCCAGAGTAAGGTAAAAATTAAGCTTCTATCAACAAATGAATGAATAACTAAGTTGGGTTATATTCCAGGGAACTAAAAGGAAGTTAATGGAGAGATTGCTCAGTGGGTTAAGAGTGCTTGCTGAGAAACAGGCAGATCTCTGAGTTTGAGGCCAGCCTGGTCTACAGAGCGAGTTCTAGGACAGCCAGGACTGTGTAGAGAGATCGTGCCTCAACATCCCCCCTAAAAATAAAAGGAGTGTTTCTGATCTCCTGAGAGTCCACGGCTCAGTTCCCAGCACCAATATCAGGTCACAGCCTCCTGTAATTCCAGCATCCAGCACCTACTTATGGAGGCCAAGCACCTCTTGTCCAAAATGTTTGGGACCAGAAGCCCATCTGAATGTCTCAGAATTTGAACGTACATCAAAATGAGGTATCTTGGGAATATGGAGGTAACGCTATGGCATGTTTTTAGTATACTGTGCTCTAATGTGGCCTGGCGCAGGGTCACATGTGTCATTTTCCACTTGTGGTGTCATGTTAAAAAGAGTTGCATTAGGCCAGGGGTGGTGGCACATGCCTTTAATTCCAGCACTTGGGAGGCAGAGGCAGGAGGATCTCTGTGAGTTTGAGGCCAGCCAGGTCCTTGAAGCGAGTTCTGGGACAGCCAGGGCTACACAGAGAAACCCTGTCTTGAAAAACCTTAATAAATAAATAAATAAATAAATAAATAAATAAATAAATAAATAAGTTTTTTTTAAAAAAGCGTTGTATTTTGGAGTAGGGTGCTCAATCTACCATTGATTCACCAAGGAAGAGAAGTTGGCCAAAGACGCTTCTGACCAATGGACCAGACAGAACTCAGAAATCCTCCTACTAAGTTTCACCAACGTTTTTGAAAAACAGAAGAGCAAAATCAATCTAATGGAGGAAAGATAATCTTTATAACAAATATTGTGAAGCAATTGAATAATCACAGACAAGAAATAGGGCTGGAGAGAGAGAGCGCAGCAGTTAGAAGCACTGCTGTCTCTGCAGAGGACCCAGGTTTATTCCCAACACCCACACGGCAGCTAGTAACTGTCTGAAACTACAGTTCCAGAGGATCTGAGGCCCTCTTTTGGCCTCTAGGGGCTCCAGGCACACACATGGTACACAGATATTCAGGCAATATATACACATAAAATAAGGTTTTTTTAATTAGAAAAATAAATGAGCAGTTATTTGTTCACTTATTTTTGAGACAAGTTTTCATGCTATAGCCTAGCCTGAACTTGAACTCACTCTGTAGCCCAGGCTGGCTTCAGACTTGGAGCAATTCTTCTGTTTGAGGCTCCCAGAGGTGTATTGGATTACAAGTGCAAGCCTCCTTTGATTTAAATCACATATCTCCAGAAGGTGTGGTGTCTCAGCACTTCCAAGGGGAAGGAGGAGAATTGGAAGTTCAAGGTTATCCTCCACTATACTGGAAGTTTGAAGCCAGCCTCAGATACATGAGACCTACCTGAATAAATAAATAAACTTCATATCTTCCATAAATATTAACCCAAAATAAGCCATAGACTTAAATGCCAAATGTAAAATCATAGTAGCAGATCAGAATAAAATCTTCTTAGCTAAGGATTAGAAGAGGTCTCAGACATGACAATAAACACATGATCTCCAGAAGAGAAAAAAAAAATCAATTAATTACTCTTTATCAAAGTTCAAAAAAAACCAAAACTGCTCTGTGGGAAGACTTCCAAGGATGAAAAGAGGGCCAGCAAGAGACTCAGCGGGAGGAAGCGCTGACACACGACAGCCTAACAACCTGTGCTGACACACAGCCTAACAACCTGAGTTCGAGCCCCACACCCCTGTGGTGACAGGAAAAAACTGACTCCCACAAGTTGCCACGTGTGCTCCTTGCACGTGTACGCTCTCATGTGCAAGCGGCACACACACACACACACACACACACACACACACACACACACACACGCACACACAGATAAATGTAATAAAACTACCCCAAAAAAAGGATGAAAGGAAAGACAAGGACTGATAAAGTATTTGCAAATCAAGCATCTGAAAACAAAGAACATATACACGGAACGGTCTTTATGGAACTCTCTGAGCTTAACAGTAAGAAGGTAAATCCAATCGCAAACAACCAAAACACTTGAAAAGACGTGTTACTAAAAAGTGTGTGTAGAGGGCGGTGGTGGTGCACGCCTTTAATCCCAGCACTCGGGAGGCAGAGGCAGTCGGATCTCTGTGAGTTCGAGGCCAGCCTGGTCTCCAAAGCGAGTTCCAGGAAAGGCGCAAAGACAGAGAAACTCTGTCTCGAAAAACAAACAAAACAAAACAAAAAAAAATTATTTCAAATGTGATTAATATCATGAGTGTAATTAATGAATATCATGAGTGTAACTTAAAAAATAAATAAATAAATTTTAAAAAAAATGTGTGTGTAGAACACAAACAGGCTCAGAAGAAGGCGCTGACCACCGTTGGCCATTGTGATGGGCTACTGCTACCCAGCTACCGAATCTGTTAAAAGTGAAACTCAGCTGTCGAGTGCTTGCCTATCAGGTGTGAGGCTCCTGGTTCCATGGCCAGCACCGGAGAAAATCTAACGAAAACAACATTTTTGCTTTTGCTTTTCTGAGCTGTAGTCTACTGTTCAGTCCAGGCTGACCTGGAACTCGGGATCCTCCTGCCTCAGACTCCTGAGTGCTGGGATTACAGGCGTGTGTCACTTTCACTTCTCAGTTATTGGTCTCATGAGGATCTATAATGTCACACACTGGCTGACCTCATCTGGCAGGGCTAAGGCTCTGTACTATCACCCCTGGTAGTGCTGGTGTCACCAATACATGCCCTTGTTTCTCCCACAGCTCCAGTCCTCAGAAGTATGAACGAATAGCTCCTCATGCTGACTCACGCCCATGCTTTGCTTCCTGCCTCCTTGGCTTTAACCCCTGCTCAGCTAGAATGGCTAGGGACAAGCGCTTCTACAGGGCAATGCCCAGGGGTTCCATGGAGGTGGAAATCGAGGCTTAACACACACACACACACACACACACACACACACACACACACACACACACTTTTTTAAAAAGACAAGAGAATTTGGGGGATGTCACTCATTGGCAACGCTCTTGCTTAACATTTGTAAAACCCTGAGTTTAGTAGCCAACAATGTGAAAGTATATATATATATATATATATATATATATATATAGAGAGAGAGAGAGAGAGAGAGAGAGAGAGAGAGAGAGAGAGAGAGGGAGAGAGAGAGGGAGGGAGAGAGAGATGTTGGGGAGAGGGAGGGAAGAAAGGAAAGAAGAGGAAGCAAGGAAGAAAGGAAGGGAGGAGAGAAGGAAGCAGAAATGAAGGGATTGTCACACTGGAAGGTAGGAGAAACGGGATTCAAGTCAAATGTGCTCTGCTCTCTAGTCTCAATTTGTAAGAGGGAGCTGGAGACCAGCTCAGGGGGAAAAGCAATTTTGACCCAGCTGACAAGCTGAATCCATCTCCACAGTGGAAGGAGAGAAATGACTCCAGAGAAAGCTGGCCTCTCACCTCCACCAGTGTGCCTGATGGATGGGGCTATTTCAGTTAGTTTGATTTATTGATTTATTTATAGAACCCTAAAGAGAGGATCTGGAAGTGTTTCCCTGGGCTAGAAGGAGCTTTTACATACCACCTGGGGAGCTGAGAGAGATAAATTATTGCAGAGGGATAGAGCAGGCCACAGGAATCTCAACAGGGACTTGAGAGCAAAAGACACAGTTTTAACCCCTGAGGCTTCATCTCTCCTCAAATTCTACAAGTGACTAATCACCTTTTTGGGGCAGGCGGCGGGCAGGTGCGGGGTGGGGTGGGGTATCTCACATGGGCCAGGCTAGCCTCAAAATCACTATGTAGCTGAGGTTGACTTAAATGCCTGATCCTCCTGCCTTTAGCTCCTGAATGAGGGCTGGAGTTACGTCTGCACCACACCCTGTTCATACGGTACTGGGAAGCGAACCCAGGCTTTATCCACGCTAAGCAACCACTCTACCTACTGAGCTACATCCCCAGCAACTGACGTATAACTTTTAAATATTTATTTATGTATTTATATATTATTTTATTTTATGTGCATTGGTGTTTTCCTGCATGTATGTCTATGTGAGGGTGTGGGATTCCCTGGAACTGGAGTTATGGACAGTTGTGAGCTGCCAGGTAGGTGCTGGGACTTGAACCCAGGTCCTCTGGAAGAGCAGCCAGTGCTATTAACTGCTGAGCCATCTCCTTAGCCCCTATAATTTAAAAAACTCTATTGGAAAGTAATTATAAATTTATAGAAAGTGGTGCATACCTATTATACCAGAGCCAGGGAGGCAAAAGGAGAAACTTCACTGAAAGATCAAGGCCAGTCTGGTCTACAGAACAAGTTCCAGTGCAGCCAGGGCTATATTGTAAGACCCTGCCATAAATAAATATAAACAAATAAATAAATATAAACAAATTGCAAGAACAGTAAGGAGAGGCCCATGTCCCATCCACAACTTCCTCTAGTGAGCCACCACTGCCCGGCCTCAGAATGTGGTTATTTATTTATTTATTTATTTATTTATTCGAGACAGGGTTTCTCTGTGTAGTTTTTGGAGCCTTTCCTGGATCTTGCTCTGTAGACCAGGCTGGCCTCAAACTCACAGAGATCCGCCTGACTCTGCCTCCCCAGTGCTGGGATCAAAGGCCTGCGCCACCACCCACCGCCCGGCCTCATAATGTGTATTTTTACTATATTTTCATTTATTTTGGACGGTGGTGTGCACGTGCCACCGTGTACATACTGAGGTCAGAAGTCAGTTCTCTCCTGTCACCCGCTGTGTACGTCCCAGAACTGAACCAAGTCTTCAAGCTGCTGAGCCATCTCGCCGGCCCCACGTGTGTTTTTCAGATGACGTTTTCCTGATGGAGAAACTGAGGCTGAGAAGGCAGCTTGCCTAAATAGACACGCTCATGGTCCCCAAGGAGAAAAGGGAAATCATGATCATTTTAACAGCCTTCCACTTCTACTGAGGCATGATTGGCAGTGAAAACCATGCAGAGCATAGGGCTCTGATCGCTTCTGTCATTATCTTCTGACACGGTGAGATCATCTATCTGTTCCCTGAGCAAATCTGAAGTAGCCGAGCGTTATTGCTGACTGTTGCTATCAGCTGTAAATTATGGCTTCCGAGCTTACTCCTGTTACAGCTAAATCCTGTGTGTGCTGCATGTGTGGCGAATGTGCAGAGACGTACATGCACGTGGAAGCGAAAAGGAGGATGTCCCGTGGCATTCTGCTTTATCAGCTCCCTCCTTAATGAGTCAGGTCCCTCATTAAATCTGAACCTAGGCAGGCAGCCAGTGCTGCCGGCCATCTTTGCCTCCACCCCCAACAGAGCTGGGGTGACACATTCAAGTCCTCACGCATTTTCCCAACACCAACAACTAGTCTTTATAGACTTTGGTCAACATCTGTCTTTTCTCCCTATTCTTTTATTTATTTATTTTTATTTAATGTGCATTGGTATTTTGCCATGGGTGTCCAGTCCTCTGGAACTGGAATTACAAACAGTTGTGAGCTGTCATGTAGTGCTGGGAATTGAACCCAGGTCCTCTGGAAGAGCAGTCAGTGCTCTTAACCGCTGAGCCATCTCTTCAGCTCCCCCTTCCCCCCATATTCTTAAAGAAGCCTTCTTTGGAGAATGTTCAGGCTAGAGTGCTTACTTAGTATGCTTCAAGTCCTAGGTTTAATCCCTAGCATCAAATAACTAAATTAATTAACTAATTAATTAAAACTGGGAAGCCTCCTTTTGTCAGAGTATTTCAGTTACAAAATGGTTCACCTTGGTCGGACATCATGGTGCCTGCCTGTAACCCCAACGCTCCGGAGGCTGAGGCAGGAGAATTGCCCATTCTGACACTGTCTCAGAAAGCAGACAAAAGAGGTTGGGAGCGTAGCCTGCGGACAGAGTCTGCACTGCATGCTTTGATTCTCCAGTCCTACAAAAATTGCAACAAAACAAAACAAAAGCCCAAAAGCTTCACCTTCACCTTTCCAGAAACGGCTCCATGCTTTATTACATGACCCGCGAGAACAGCCTGTGAGTAGCGCTGTGGATAACAATTGTTCCAGCTTGGCATATGAGGAAAGCAATACTTAAACAATTTGTCTCAGGTCATCAGAGAGACATTTTTAAATGTCCAGAAAAATGTTTACACAACAGAGGCTGAGTCTGTTTTTATTCTATAATCTCAGTACCGCAGCAAATAAACAAGACAATGAAAAGGAGCGATTTGGAGCTGAGGGAAGGCTCCTGAGTTAGGAGTACTGGCTTTGGGGTTGAGAGAGGGCTCCTGAGCTAGGAGTACTGGCTGCTCTTCCAGGGACCCTGATTCAAATTTGCAGCACCCGAAAAGCAACTCCCAACCACCTCTACTTCCGGGGGATCCAACGCTGTCCTCTCCAGACCTTGGCAGGCAGCAGGCATACAGGAGGTACACAGACATACATGCATACAAAACACTGATACACATAAAATAAATAAGTTAAAGGAACACTTCATGGGGAGGAACCCGGACATGGATGGGGGGAAGCCCTTACTCTTCCCCCTAAACGCTTGTGAAATGATGCTTGTTAATAGATGCCTGGATGCTCAGGGCCACAGCCTGGAGGCATAGGGCAGGATCCGTGGTAAGGGAATCACGTGCTTTTCAGTTGTCCCAGTCCCTCCAAAGTAACCTTAATGTTGGCAATCATAAAAGTGAATTTAATTCCTTTAAAAGAAAAAATATCCATGGACCAAACTGGAGTTAGTGTTTGAGTACAGGAAACTTTACCAAGATTGTGGAAACAGAAAAGAATTCGAGATTACCATGTAGTGTGTGTTTCAATACAGGTGGCAGGACAATTAGAAATCTAGTTAAGCTACAGAAAATCTGCACAAATCTGGGAGGGATTTAGGTCTTGGTGCGCTATGCTGCAACCCATCATCAGATGCACGGTGTGCCGGGGCCTGAGCATCCAGATTCCCCAGGTGCGGGGGAGATGATGTAAAGGGTAAGAATAAAGAGGATATTCTTCTCTGATCCACCTTTTGTGTGGAGCAAACAATTAGGCCGTCCTGGTGCCTGGGAGAGGAACTGGCGAATTCTCCCGAATGCCACCTCACACCGGTGTTTCTGGGTTTTCCTTTTAAGAGTAATTCAGAACGTTCTCATGGGATTCAAAAGCAGCAGGGGGGTGGGGGTGTCAAAGGAAAGGCTGCCCGTGATGGCACCATCCACTTCAGAGGCATCAACTCTAAAATAAAATGTAATAATAATTCCTTTTTATGTAGTTTCTAATAGTTTATCCTAAATATGTATATCCTAGTTTATTAGGTATGGGTTTATTTTTGAGGGTCTCACAGGAGTCTCATACAAGTCTTTCACGTCTTGAAAGACTGTTCTGATTTCTCACACCTTCCAACCATTTAACATGTGAAAACCAGCCTGTGCTTGAAAGCCATCGGTGGGCTTTGGGTTTGGCACTGGTTGTCATTTGCTGACACCCCCACCCCACCCCCATCCCACCCTGTAAAGCTCTTCTACTGAGGTCTCATTCGCTGAGCAAGAGAGTCCCAATGGCTGTGTAGGGGTCTCTTTTTGGCTTGCCCGGCGGGGGTGGGATGGGGGTGGGGGGGCTGGCCTCCCATTGGGTTCTGAGCATCAACTGTCTCCTTTTCTGGTTACTTTAACCCTTTTGATAAGAGTCTCCTTCTACCCAGTGGGTCCTAGTCTCAAGCGGGGACAAACCCTAAGAGACCCCCACACCCCCAAGTCACTTAGGAAACTTTGCACGTCTGGGAATAGAGCTTAGCGGTGGTTGGACTGTTAGCACAGCAAGAAGGAAGGGAAGAAGATGAAGAGGGCGGGAGGGGAGAAGAGAGGAAAAGAACGGAGGGAAACCACCAGGCGGAAGTAGAGGCAGTGAGGCGGACCATCCGATCGAGGCATTTGCCACCAGGCCTGAGCCCCTGAGCTCCATCTCTGGGACCCACATGGTGGACGAACGCCATGCTGCCTCTGTCCACACGCACAAATAGACTCATGAATTAAATAAATACCCTCTGACCTCTTCATCAGGGCTTTCATGTGGCTCCAAACAGAAACTGCTTTGGGGGTACTTGGACGTGAAAGGAGGGTAGGTTTTTTATCTCAGTCTCACAAATACATCCTGAATGTCAGAGAATGGAGTTTCCTGCAGAGCTCTGCAAGACTTTCAAAATGCAACCTGACTCTGAAGATCTTGCCCCATACCTCAGAGCAGAAACCTGCCCCGCCTTGCTCACTCTGGTCTTCTGACCTATGAGAGCAAAAGGAGTTTGCCTTGGCTGGGAGTGTCACCTCCAAAGAGACAAAGGCATGGATCCTGGGAGTGATTTAAGTCTACCCTACCTCATATCCAACCCCAATCCCAGACACTGGGCAGACAAAAAAGCAAAAAGGCAGGGCCAGGCTAGGGATGTAGCTCTGTTGGTAGTATACCTGCCTATCGTGCTGAAGCCCTGGGTTCAATCCCCAGCACCACATAAACTGGCGATGATGTCACATGCCTGCGATTCTAGCACTCAGGAAGTATAGACAGGAAGATAAGGCATTCAAGGTCATCTCGCTTCATAATGAGCTGGAGGCTGGCCTTGGCTACAAAAAAACCCTAGATCAAGAGTTAGTTCAAAGCCAGGCTGTGGTGGTGCACGCCTTTAATACCAGCACTCGGGAGGCAGAGGCAGGTGGATCTCTGTGAGTTTGAGGCCAGCCTGGTCTACGGAGTGAGTTCCAGAACAGGCCCCAAAAACTACACAGAGAAACCCTGTCTCAAAAAACAAACAAAAAAAGTTAGTTCAAGGTCATTCTCAGCTACACAACGAGTTGGAGGCCTCCAAGGCTGCATGAAACAGGGCTTAAACAAATAATGAATGAGTGAACGAATGAATGAATGAATAAATGCAAGCAAAAGGAGGGCTGTGGACATAGCTCTTCTATAAAGTGCTTGCCTAGCCTGTGAAAAACGAAGCAAAAGCAAGCCAAAGTGTGCCCGGCTCTTTCCTTGTAAAAGCCTGGCAGGCAATCACAGGTGGAAGTTCACTGTTCTGACAGGAACCAGTTATCAACAATTGGCGGGGAAGGGCCAAGGCCCAGAGGGAAAGGAAGGTGTTCTATCTCCTGTGGGGACTAAAGAAAGTGAATTCAAAAGTCTAGGAAGTGTCTTAAAGAGCCGCGAAGATGCAGCGCTCTGAGAAGGTAAATAAACATTATGTTCTTCACTTTGCAGAAGATGAAATTGAAGCCTAGAGTTTAAGAAAGATTTGCACCCACTGAGTGACAGCTACATTACTATCAAGAAGCAGAGAGGGAGGCTGGGCCTGGCGGCACAGGCCTAAAATCCCAGAGACTCAAGAAACGCAGGCCAGGAGAATCACAGGTCCAAGGCCAGCCTGTGCAACTTAGTGTCTGTCTCAAAATAAAGTAAATAGAAACCTGGAGTGTACTTCAGTGGTAGAGGCTCACCTACTATGTGGGTGGGAGGCCCTGGGTTCAATCTTCAGTACACATGTACACACACAAGTTGGCCAAATATGAATGTGCACGCGCGCGCGCGCGCACACACACACACACACACACACACACACACACACACGAGAGAGAGAGAGAGAGAGAGAGAGAGAGAGAGAGAGAGAGAGAGAGAGAGAGAGAAGAAAATATGAAAATACCACCCAAGTATGACGGCACACACCTGTAATTCCTCGGGAGCACTTGGAAGGCAGAAACAAGAGGGAAAGTCAGGAATTCAAGGTCATGCTCAGCTATACAGTGAGTCTGAGGCCAGCCTGAGCTACAAGTGGACTGGACAGAATACAGTTCTTTAGTGTAAAATGTAAAAATTAATAAAAAGCAAAACCCTAAGGAATAACTTAATAAGATGATAGAAGTAGGGGCTGGAGAGATGGCTCAGCAGTTTAGAGCACTGACTGCTCTTCCAGAGGACCCAGGTTCAACTCCCAGCACGAACATGGCAGCTCACACTGTCTGTAATTCCAGTTCCAGGGGATCTGACACCCACACACAGAATATATACAGGCAAAACACCAGTGCACATTAAATAATTAAATAGATCTTTAAAATAAAGGTGACAGAAGTTGATCAAATTTATCTACAGTGGGCTAGAAAATATGATACGCTCACTAATGAAGGAGAAGGTCCTAGAATTTTTTTTTTCTATTTCATCTACATTTAATATACAAGAACTTACTGATTTGTTGTATTTTTAATGGGAATATTATAGGTTTTGATTTTTTTCAGGGAAAAATGTAATTTAGGGTCTGGCTAAATTTGCTTCTAAGGATATACTTATCAACGAATTACCAGGTCAGGCAGTGGTAGCACATGACTTCAATCCCAGCAATGGGGAGACAGAGGCAGGAGGATCTCTAGTTGTGAGGGTGGCTCAAGCTTGCAATCTCAGAACTAGAGAGGCTGCATCTGGAGGACTGACAGATGTTGAAGGCTAGTCTGCACTACAAAATGAGTTCCAGCCGGGCAGTGGCGGTGTATGCCTTTAATTCCAGCACTCAGGAGGCAGAGGCAGGCGGATCTCTGTGAGTTCAAGGCCAGCCTGGTCTACAGAGTGAGTTCCAGAACAGCCAGGGCAACACAGGGAAATCCTGTCTCAAAAAAAAAAAAAAAGTTCCAGACCAGGAATACCAGGCTGCAAGTGAGTTCTTAGACAGTCAGGACTGCATAGAGAGAATCTGCCTCCAAAAAAATGGGGGTGGGGTGGGGCTACCACCTAGGAAATAATGCTTGGTGAGGCAGCCAGCAGTCCATCCTACCCGCCCTGGCATCTGCTGACCCCAGAGCTACAGGGTGCTCTGTAAAGCTCCACCTCCACCATTTTCCTTGTATTTCTGACTTTCATTTGACAACTTGAGGAACCTGCTTTCACACTCTGTATCCAATTTATTAGCAAGTTTATTGGTTCCTCCTCCAAAATAGATTGGGCGCCTGGCCACTGCCCTCACCCTGAGCCAAACCACCCGCACTTGCTGACAGCCTGCTGGGGCCTTACCCTAGTCTCCACTTGGTACTGTGTATCTACAACACAGATCCTCAAAGCTTGGTTTTGTTTTGGTTTCAGGGCGGTTGTTAGTGGGTTTTTTGTTGGTGTTGTTTGTTTGTCTTTTTGAAACAGGGCCATGCTATGTAGCCCTGGCTGGCCTGGTACTCACTACGTAGCCCAGGCCGACCTTCAACTCAAGACAGTCCTCCTGTTTAGCTGCTCCAGGGCTGGATTATACACATGGGCCTCCTGCGTATGGTCTATTCTTCTCAAACATGATTGGTTAAGGAGGCAGCAGTTATATTCGTATATTTTTGATAGGCTGATGTTCTAGTTTGTTTTCTTTTTTCAGGGGAAAGGGGGTTCAAGACAGGGTTTCTCTGTTCTTTTTTGGTCACTGTCTTGTAACATTGTGGGGCTGATTCAAGCCTTGGACATGCTCTCTCTGTGGCTCCTGCTGTCGGGTGTTGTTTGATTAATAGCCCTTTGTTTAAGAAACTGAAATTTGTTTGCTCTTGAAAAACTGAAAGCTATGTTCAGTTGTAAAATGGGGAAAATTTAGACCTCTCAATATAACCAAAAGCCAATTGCTTATTTCATTAAACAGCTGCTTTATTAAGTCCCATGGGGTCACTATCATTGTTAACATGGACATTTCAGTGTTTCTTTCCTATCTAAAACACTCCAATGGCCTATTAAAATGCTGCAAGCCTATAATATCAGTATACCAGAGGCTGAAGCAGGAGGATTTGCTGCAAATTTGAGGCCAGCCTGGGCCAGATACCTTCACCCCTGCCAAAGGAAAATGTACCTCCCCAAAGACCTTAAGTGGTCTCTTGTTCACAGAACAGGGAGATCAGAATCCTCCTCCTGATCTCTACCTCACTTCAGACCTTTGTGCTGTCTCCCTTACTCCATTCCCATGGTGAGTTCGGCTCTCTCCATTCCTTGATAATGACCCATCCTTCCTTCCTTCCTTCCTTCCTTCCTTCCTTCCTTCCTTCCTTCC